>JAIUND010001297.1:0-38329 GCA_034699125.1 Gisinianus flammeolus | reverse complement strand
ACCACTGGAGCGAGTTTGAAAAAAATCGGAGATTATCAATTTGACCCCGGCTGTCCTTATTTGAGATTGGCGATATAAAAACTCTCTCATTTTCTCTATGCGACTAAATTAAAGAGACAGTCAAAAATTAAATGGATTTCGTGTCCTTTATTGGCTAATGAAAGTCTGGAATCAATATACATATCTGTAAAAATAATTACTGCTTATTTACGATATATAATCCTCTACATGGCGGTGGGGAAACATTACAAAATATATAAAAAAGAATTTTTGTACAGTAGCCGAGGAACAGAGTACAAATTTTTCCAGAAAGAAAGATTATTTCTGGCATAATTGCCTCGAGTAAATTTTTTATCTCTTGATTATGAAATAATTTTTTAAGATTCATTTTGACGATCAGCAAATTGCTCAAAGGTTTAATTTTAAAATCATACGGGCACAAAGTGAAGGGTCCTGACATATGAAGAGAAAGGAACCTGCGGGAGATTTTTAGGTATATGTATAAAGAAAAGGGAAACATGAAAATAGTTCTGACAGGATAGACGGAAGAAACTGAAGGAAATTGAGCAATTAGGAAATTTTGTTTTCCTTGATCCAAAAACGAATGTACAAATATTCGTGTGTATGGCCAGAAGTCACAAGCGGCAACCACACAAACAAACTCAAAACGAAAACATGAACAAAATACTATTTATATACATAACATATATAGAAGTGATTAGAGATGAGAAATTCCAAACTGATTCCAAAGATTTTGGATAGACAAATTACAAAGCCATGAAAAAAAATTGAGGTATAAATATTGCCCATTGAAATGGTCTATACGATTTCAAAATCAAAGAATCTGATAATCGATCGGAAACTCTGCTTTGGAATTATTATCCTGAGCTGAAAAAAGTGCAACATATTATTTTGCTTGCATGGCCATTAATTTCTATGCAATTTACTATTTAAAATTGAAGCCGGAATGAAAAATTATACTTTTACTCATTTCCCTTGATTTCAATTTCCAATTTCCACAATTGTTGAGAGCATAATCGTTGAAATTCTATAGCCATGAGATTTTTTGGTATTTTGTAAAAACTTGCCAGATAATCTTCCCTTGTCATGCCATGCAAAGGGGAAAAGGTAATTCAAACTGGATGAAGAAAATTGAGGAATCTCGGATACAAATCACGCAAAAGGGGAAACAGTTTCAACTATATATACTTTTTCAGAGTCTATTTTTAAAAATCTCGTCAAAGGTACGAACACAAACACACGTACATATATAGACGATGTGTAAATGAAAATAGATACCTAGACAAACAGATGCTATCAAATAATAAAATGTTTAATTTTAATTTGTAAGCTTTTAGCAAGATAATTGGTCGGGGAAGCGACTCTAAATTCAAAAGCCACCATTTTTTTTGTTGTAACGTATAAAATTCGCTTTTGTCAAGTGAGTAAACTGATTGCATAATTCAAATGAATAAATTAAATATAAAGCATGGACAGGATAATTGATAACATACAGAGCGAGAGAGAGTGAGAGAGAGAGAGAGATAAATTGAATTGAAAGAGTACACGGCAAATATAAAATAGTTTAGTGACTTTAGAGAGAGAGAGAGTGAAAGAAAGAGAGGAGAGAGAGAGAGTAAATCCGAGAGGAGGATCTCTCTAGTTTTTTCTCCCCTGTGGTATTATATTACGAGTGCTTTGATGCTGAGCAATGAGAAGGAGAATGATATGCTCCACGATTCTTTATGAGGGCAAATAGAATGAGAATAAATTCATTAGAGATTTGGTTCAAAATGAGTTTTCATTGTCGTTGGAGTTGGGACACGTCAGGAGGACACTCCAATGAGAAATATGGGGAATTGATAAACGATTTGGTTGCTTGAATACTAAAGAGGAGGGTCGGGGAGGATCGACAGAGACTTTTTCACTGAAAAGAGAGAGAGAGAGAGAGAGAGAAAAGAGAATCGGATATACAAAAGAGGACATAACTCCACTCTCCTCTTGCTCCTGCCCTATAAGGGCTACAAACTACAGACAGAGTCGTCATACACATCCAGAGCCCGGTGTTTTCACACAAAAAAACATGTCACCTTTTTAAGGACTCTCGCTCTCTCTTGCTCTCGCTCTCTCTCGGCATCAAAGAAACTCCAGTGAACGGAACGATGAACTCCGAGTCATTTCCCAAACAAAAACCAAATACATACACAAAAGTCTCTCTCTCACTCTCACACCATTCACATTCACAACTTGTAGACTATACCAAGTATACCACCAGCTTTATGTTTATACCTACACACACACATTATGTACATACAAAAATATATGTACCAGTATCCATTTCTCTGCTCTCCATAGGCATATGGCCACACTCAAATGGAATATAGCAAACCTTTTTTTTACGTGTGTAATTATTATTGAGCATAACTTACTGAACATTAACTTCTGTATGTACGCTGTGTGTACACTAATTTCATAGCCATATTACGTTCACATTTCCAGATATTTTTTAGCCTGCATTACAACCGTACATATTCTATATTCTACATATACAATATACAACACTGAATTGTACAGAGAGAGAGAGAGAGTGTGTGTGTGTGTGTGTGTGTAGTGTGTACCTTTGAAAAGTACCCACATGATAATACGTTCATTGAAAGGAAAACATAGCGCTTGTATTTGTAACGTAACTCGCCTATAGAATCTTCAAATTTAATACTGTCGAGCTCACAAACAAACAGACAAACAGACACAGACACACACGTGCAATCACGAGACAATCCTCAAAAAATCCCGATGGTAATGTCAATATCCATTCCATATGCATTCAACGGTTCTCAAAATGTGTAGGTATGAGTTTGAGTGTGTTGGGATCTTTCATCTTTCATCTTTCATTTGCTCACCAGGTACGACAGAATAAATTGCTTGTAGTCTCATTCAAAACAAGTCTTTAAAAATATTTGTTCCTTTGCCTAGAGAGAGAGAGAGAGAGAGAGAGACTCATAATTCATATATATATATATATATATATAGAGCCAACACACACACACACACAAAATTTTGGATACTGTTGGAATTTCAAATGCATCGTTACTCGTCCAGAGAAGAGCAATTCGTCTCGAGCGTCTCCTTAATATCCTTTTCAACTATAGCAAATACAAAAATTATTGCATTAAATCCATGTGGGACTTTAAATCCTCGTGAACCCTTAATATTTTATATACATTTATTTATGACATTATGCTTTTATACATCTTTGGTAACCTTTTTTATTTATGTACCTACATAAGATAAATATACATATTTTATTACTTGGAGTTTTTGAGTTTTCCATTGGGACAAAATGAATACAAATCATTGAGGAAAATATTTACACATAAATGGAGTAGCTATTGACTGCATTGAGGGAAAGACCATTAGGGAAAGACCAAAGACCAAAGGAGAAAAAAAGAGATGACAATGATAATGTGTGTCCATGTTAATGTTGTCAACTCCAACCTCAAGCTCCAACTCAAAACTAAAAAAAAAAGCAGCAGCACACACGTGTGGCTTCTTCAGTAACGTTTTTACTCGAAAAATTCTTCTGTACCTACTAGTATGTGTACATACATTCTGGACCCTTCTCAATGGAGTAGACAGTTTTCCTTAGTTTCTCCTCTAAAACGTTGCGGTACATGAAATGAATGTTGAATTGTGGACTCCAACGTATACACTTCAAAGTTGGCAGTGTATATAAATCTGAAGAGAGATGAGAGATATTGAAATGCTGGAGCAGAAACACACACAAATAGAGACTAGAATCCAAGAGCCACAAATATGTACACTTAAACTTTTATCTATATATATTTCATTGTCAGTGGCTGATTGTGATTGTGAGCAAACTCGATCCCCAGTGAGATTTATTGTGCAAATTATATTATTATAAATATCTGTAGCTTACTGGCGCATTACAATTTACAAACCTTTCCTTAAACTTTTCCCTCGTCTTTCAGCATTTCTAGTTTTCTACCAGGTGACCAGGTGAAATATAGGAATAGGAATAGGAATATTGTATGAATAAAAATAGGAGGAATTTCGTGTGTAAGGAAGGCATGGAAATATAGATATCCGTTGAACACCTTTCTTCCTTTCTTTTTTCTTTTATGAATGTGGAGGCAATCAAATGAGAAAATAGAAAATTAACCAACTTAATTTCTTTTGCCATATACCACACCACACCATCTTGTCCGATAAAGTCATGAGTTATAGTTTTTATATCTTTCTTTCATTCTTTCTCTTTTCCTTGGATAATCATCTCATGTGTAGAGTCCCAACTTTCATTTGTATATATTACTCGCCAGTCAAATCACTTGAGGGCTAAAATATATATGTATATATATTATCCACACACACACTTATGCATACTAAAGTTAAGCGAGAATAAAATTATAAAGTATGCCGTTTGGTAATACAGATAAATATTTTATAAGTTAAGGCATTATACTATCACAATCTCTCGACCACCTTGAATAGGAATTTTAAAATGAAAACAGATTGTCTGGCACTGGTTTAGGGAAAACTTTTACTCCTACTTATACATATACAGATATCTCTCATGCTGTAAACTGTAAAGAGTATCCATATGCATAGTTTTTTTTATGCATATACATACCTATGTAATACTTTTGAGTTCCAGCAACCCGGAGATACGAGATAAGATGAAGACGATAGAGAATCTCATCACATGTGTGTTTACTCTTATGTACATTTGACTTTGACTGGAATGAAGGCCGAGGACGGAGTTTCTGTGTTTCAACACCAAACATAACAAAATGCCTACATATTTGATGGAGATTTCATGAACAACTCACAAAATACTTGATGATGTAAACCCTTTTTTTTTTCATTTCCCTCCAATCATACAATAAATTAATCCTTTTTTTTGCTTGTTTTATTAACATCCCACGGTAATACATAATAACTAAATAATTATTACTAATACTAATAAGCCATGATGAAACGTAATTTAATGCTTCTTGATTTGAGTACTTTTTTTTGTATGGAGAGTCTAATTGGTCATAAAAATAAATGATAACTGATTGATTTATGGACATAATCAAAAATTTTATAGACTTACTTGAGGAAAGAAAATAAATATTATTCTGTTTTTCTTGAATGAATTTTCTTGCAAAGTACTGATATACCATTGCATTGAGAAAAATTCCATCATTGTTTTTTTATGCATGTAGCTAAAGTATATAATATCGTCTGGTAAGTTCACAAACGAACTATAACGATTTTCCTTAATTTGTGGAAATGCTACTACTGCGTCCGTCTTTGTGGGTAAAATTCTGAAAAAATTCAGGGTGACAGAAAAGGTCATGGCAGACAATAATGTCGAAGGACCCACAGCTCCATCTTGAGCCATTTGACCTTTGGAGCAGGTCAACGAAATTAAGGAAAATAATTACAGTTCGTTTGTGAACTTAACAGACGATATGTATAAATACATATCGTCGTCTAACATGCAAAACCTCGTAGCTTTTTGAGGGGGCGGAGCCTAGTATGTGATTTTCTATTATGAAGGAGGAGGAGCCAAAAAAAATAGTTACGAGGTTTTGCATGTTAGACGACGATATTATATATTACATATTATGTAATAAACTCGGAAGGAAAATATGCAGGAATCGTCGGATTTGGAGATTTGTATAACGAAAAGAAAATATCGAGTTCTGAAATGAAACGAGTCCACAATGTCTAAGTACATATTGGGGTGATTAATTCTTGTGCGAAAACAAGTTGATTCGTCCGTCCACTAAGCTGTTTATCATAATTGTGCTATTTGTATATTATTACTAAACAGTACGAGGAATGACGCTTTATTCTTGCTATCCATCGCTCATTGAATATTCATACTAGTCGCGATATGTATTTATATATAAATAGAGTATAGAGATAATTACTACGTCTCTTCATTCCATTTCATATCGTCATCGTTCCTCACCATAAACTCCCAAATGATTATCATTACCATCATCAACTCTGCATATGTACATAGAACAATCCCATCATTTTCTCTCTCTCTCTCTCTCTCTCTCTCTATTTTTTCATCCTTCGCGAATGTAATCAGAAAACAGTTAGAAACGAATAAACTTTGTCATTTACTTTTCATGCAGTCTATCACGTTTTTAGTCATTCCTTGTTCGAGAATTTGTTTCCATCAACATACACACACACTTTGTAACTTTGTCGTCTATACATATACATACAAATGAGTAGTCTGTGACTATAAACCATTTGAGCTATCTCTCCCCCAGTAAATGGCAAATGGCGAGTAGGATATATGTGGTGAAAGGCATGTATACATATCGTAACATATCTGAGTACGGATATAGTCATTTGATTTTTTTTTATGTCATACGTTTTTTATCTCTGTAGATACATTTGAATAGTGAGTGAAATGCTCATGGTCGCTTTGCTTTGAGAGATAGGAGTAAGGAATAAGGAATAAAGTACTAAAAAGTTGTTGGTTTAATTTACATTAAACAAATTGCTTGGGAAAGAGTGTTCGTTTGAACATACATATACATATTGAGAAAACCGTTAGTGTGTACTAACTGTCCAACTCTCCTCCTGACTACACCCACACGCAATCACAAGTACACCTATATTATCCTATATTATAATATATATTATATACCTAGCTTATTATGCCCGTACTCACGTCTACCGGGTTCGTTTCGTGGATACACATCCATAGGAAACTACATATACTAGTGAATCGACTGGCTGACAACGATGCTCGATTTCGAATGACAACTGACAATCTTTTTGCATAATGTATTGACGAACAATGGAGAAAAGAGCTCATGTTAGTCATCAAATGGAATTAAAGCGAAGGAGGGAGATTTTCTTTATTCTCGGTGACATATGCGAGTGGAAGGCTATATACCTATATGTACATAGGTACAGTAATACAGTAGAGAGACATTTCCATGTGTTTCAAATCCCAAGTGTAAATTTAACTGACGATGAGATTGGTGTAATAGCGTACCGAGTAAAAGTTTTGTATTGCACTGTAAATGTAATGTAATGTGTGTGTGTGTGTGTGTGTGCGTGTGTGTAAAAATGAGCTAGATCGTCCATGCTGTTTTCAAGCACATTTAACTCGATTAGATGAAAAGCAGGCACTTTTTGCCCACAGTCCCATCAGCATTTTAACCACTCGGAACGCTTCCTGCCTCATCCTCGAGTAAAATAAAATGCAATGTGTAGCAGTGTGTAACTGAGCAAAGTTGGAAACTCCTGTGCTATACTCCTCTGTACATATGCGGAACGTTTTGTAGACGTCTCTTTCTCTCTCTCTCTATTTCTTTCTCTCATCTCATTTATGCAAATCACACTTGAAACTTACAAGAGCGTCGCCTTGGTTCACGAGCCATTTCGCACTTGTACACGAACAGATATGTAAGTAAATACCTTCACTGTCTTCCAGGCGGATATACTCGGCATATTTTACACTCGCTCATTTCTCATTCAAATCATCCGGATTTGCTCTCTCTCTCTCTCTTTCACTTCATACATTATTCTAATTCGGACGTGAAGGAGCAAGAAAGAAAATCCGACTGATTATTACGACTAGGCTAGTACTTTAGCAAGTACATTTAACGACGATCCTTTCATTTCCTCGTCTATTTCCAGCACTTGCATTTTTTTTTTCCTCAACGATTTTTTGAGTAATAATTTCTTTATTGCGCGGAAAACTTTATTTGCACAATTTGTATCATTAAGAATGAACTCGAATCTTATTCATTACGGGGATGATTTCATCTTTGAAATATATAAACACACCAACTTTTACATGTAAACAATTTACAATTTTAGAAAATGTGAAATATCAAACTATATTAACTTGATAAATTGGTTGTAACAACTAAAAAAATCCCGGATCTAATTGATTTGACTCGAATCGTCCCACAAATGAGAGTCAAAGAATTTGTTTGTGAATTTCTTGTCGCTGGAAAAAGAAAAAGACATGGGAATCTCTGTAAATAAAAAGACTGTGTTTCTCTGTATTTTTTTTTGTTTCTATAGTCGTTCAAGTGTGTACTTTGAATTTATTTTTTATAGTAGATATACATACAAGAGAATGAGCGTTGGCATTGTCGTGGATGTGGATTAGTGTTGATTTTGGCAATAGGCGAAAACAAATGTATCTCACTTTGAGATGAACATAAAAATCTGTCTGAGACAATATAAATGTGTAACGAGATCAACTGATCCATGGGATGAAAGAAAAACCGTGTAACCTCATTGTTTTGATAATGGGCCAAAACATTTAATCGCATATATCCCCATCCCCTTGCCGTCTTCTCCTCCTATGTATAGCAATAGCGAGCAGGAAAAAAACCAGTAGCATGCTTCAAAATGGAAAGGAAATAAAAAAAAAAAAACAATATTGATGTACAACAGTTTCAACTCAACTTGATGCCATTTACTTTTCACAACTAACAAGAACGCAACATTTTTCCTTGAGTACTGATTGTGAGTTCTGAGTTCTGAGGCACCCAACACAGCCATATGGCTAATACACACACACACAACACATATACATACTTATATAGACAAGGAGACATTGTCGAATTGTAGAATGTACAAATAACACTTGAAAGTACACATAACACATGATATAATTGTAAACTGTACATATCGTGCAATCTCTGTGTCGACTTTCAACTCGACTACTCGAAACTCTCTGCACTGTCTATACACTCTGCTGCAGCAGTATAGCTTATATCCATTACCATTTCCTCACGGCCTGCTTTTCCCTCATGGTTTCGTAGTTATAATTTCACATCGACATCCAGTCACAATCATAAACTCAGCAAACTACAAATTTTTTGCTGTTGGCCAAAAATAAAAAACTATTGTACAAACTCAAACTCAAGTATATATAAATGAATTCAAAAAATACTTGGAAATTTACCACCACTAAAAAAATGGGAAAGAGAAACAAAGTTGGCATGTCAGAATGTTTTGTTGTTTTTTTTTTTGTTCGAGTCGATAAAGGAAATGTCATTAAAATTACATTCGACATTCTGAAAACTGCACGCAAAAGAAGGAGGGAAAAAACGGTAGTGTGACTTTGTGAACAAGCAAAACTAAAAGCATTATAAAATCTCCTGTAATTTGTTTAGTGATGAAGTGGCTGGGATAGTCATTTTTTCAAAATTTTCTATGCTGTGGGATCGGATTTGAGGCTAAATGGTACAGAGGAGCGAGTGAGGAGAATTCACGAGAGTTTGAGGTGGAGAGAGAGAGAGGGAGAGAGAGAGAGAGAGAGAGAGAGAGAGAGATTAGAGGCGACAGTCCGTATAGAATGCCAAGGAAGTGTGCTTATACAGTTGTACACATGGAGGAGTCAAAAGAGGGAGAGTCGGATTTGTTATACGCAAGGCCATAGAAAGCAATGGAGAACGACACAATAAATTGATCCGGAAAAGTGTACCAAACCAACGACCATCGACCAACAACTTCTTCTTGGCCCAATCATCCCAACAAAAAAGCCACCCGTACCATCACTATCCCTTCCATCTCCTACAGATACAGTATAATAAGCTCACTTTTTTCTCATCTCTCTCTCTCTCTCTCTTCACAGTAGAGATACTCCCAACTCCGGGATTTTTTTCTCATCCTGAGTCAAAGTCGGAAAAAGAAGAAGGGAAAAGGTCGTGGCGAAAATTGTACAACAGATATGACCAAACGTAGAAACTCTCTCGGAAAAGGAAAAAAAAGTATGTAGAGCAGAATCTGTGTCTGATTCTGTATGTCCTATTACATTACATTACTACAAAAGTCCCTCCAAGGCAACCAGAAAATGTTAAATCTTTTTCTATTTAAACAGAGAAAGTTTTATGTGTGGCCACTCGACAAAATTCTTGAGCAGTTAGTTGCTCCTTCGCCTTTTGCTCGTCCCCTCTTTTTTCCCTCCTTGTGCGATAAGAAAAAACTCTTACGTTTCACACAGCAACGATTTTCTTGTCTCTCTCTCTCTCGTTCTCTCTCTCCTCTCTCGCTGTCTCTCTCTCTCTCTTTCTCTCGCTTATCAGTTGCTGACAAATCTTTACTTGACTTGAAGAAGCTGTACGAAAGGAGGCAGACAGAGACAGCAGACAAAACTGAAATTGAAAGGACCCCCATAAAATTACCTAGAATTGATGTTGCAATCTAAAGGATTATTTTCGAATTCAATTGCCCTTTCTTTCGTTTTCTTTTCTCCTTTTTTTCCTTCGTTTGTTCGTTTGGACTCGTAATCATTTCCCAACTACCCGTATTATGACTTTTGCTTGGAAACTAAAAAGGCCTTTAACCCTTTCTCCTTCTTTAATTGTGACAAAATGTGACCAAGCTCGTACATTGAAATTCCAAGCATTTCTCTCCAGGTTTTTCTTCTACAAGCACCAGGATAAAATGAACAATAAAATTCTTTCATTTCTCACACCAATAAAAAAAAGGGAGTTGAAAGTGTATACGCGTGTGTGATTATTATTATTATGGAATTACAGTTTAAAAATAAAATACCATCACTGCGTAATCACATTCCGCCGTACGGATTCGTAATTGGTTGTTGGTCGAAAAGAAAACTCGAGAAAGAGAGAGAGACCGAGAGAGACAGAGAGAGGGAGAGAAAACCGTTTAATTATTTCCAAAGTGCGGAGGAATGTCCTCCGCACTGATGGTCCATAGTAAATTTACTCGGGAGAAAAAAGAAGAAGAAGAAGAAAAAAAAAACGACGAGGGGAAAAAAATGGGAGAGCTATGAAATAAAGTGTGGAAACTTACTAATGATGCACCATAAAATGAGAGAGTGTGTAGGCTAATACACACAATCAAGTTGGGGAAGTGACGATAAAATGTGGAAAGAAAAGTCATAAATTTGCTCGTGAACTCACTTGCACACACATATAACATAACATATATACAATGCGATGGTTGAATGAAAAAGAAACAGCTGCTGTGGTTTTGCTGGTGGAAATTACGGAAGAAAATTGTCGACAAATATGATGTGGAGATGCCATGGTATTGTCAGGGAAGGATTATGACAAGCAACATTGTCCTCACATCTTGAACGCGAGATGCAAGGAAACCGGGAGAGAGAGAGAGAGAGAGAGAAGACATAGCGATATTACATTATAACACGTTATATTGCATTAAGAAATGTAGAATGGCGACCAAGGAAAAGAAAGAGAAAAAGAAAAGACAAGTTCAAAGAGTTGAAAAAGGAAGGGAGTTCAGAAGCAAATGTAAAAGTGTAAGCGCCCAATGATTACGCATCAAAAGGTTTTATAATGTATATACATATATATAATAAGTACATATAGGGAAAAGGGAAAACAAGTTGGCGTGTACAGACTACAGACTGTGAACGTTCATCGTTCGTTCAGAGCCGTCATCATATTTTTTGACCGTCTTTTCCCTTCCTTTTTGCTTGTTTGGTTTGGTTTGGTTTGACTGGAGAGGAAGGATTGGTGTTGGGTTATGTTGAGTTGAGTTGAGTGTGAGGCAGGCAGGAAAGAGCGACGAGTATTAATAGGTAGGTAGTTGTGCACTTGTGAATTAACTTTGCATCAGTAACCAGGAACCAGTAAACCATCAAACCAGCACCAAGCGCCTTGAAACACTGAGACGAGGAATGAACGAGAGAGTGTAAGAGAAAGAGAGAGAGAGAGAGCGAGAAAGAAAAGGGATTTTTTGCTCATATTAGTTCTTTGTACAAGAGACCTATAATTTCCCCGCATAAATGATACCCTGGAGACAGAGAGACAGAGAGAGACACAGAGAGAGAGAGAGAATAAGAGAGTAAGAGAGCGAAAGAGAGAACCAGAGTGAACGAGAGAGCGAAGGCAAAAAGCAAAAAAAATCGGGGTTTATTCGCTCTTCGGACTCCCTCGGAACTCATTGGAGCGGAGTTGGTCGAAACAGGCGGAGAACCTTGTTTTCGGGCGGAGTTTCTACCCAAGAGGAAACAAACTCTGCTCCCACTTTTAGTTGCAACCTCAAAGCCAAAGCTCTTGAACAGCCACAACTTGTCCAATATTCTCCTTCGCACTCAACACACATACGAAACACCACTACACACAACACCCAACAATATAATCATATAATTCTCTCTCCCTTTATTTCTACTTTTACTTGTACTCCAAACAACATTTACGTTTGTAATCATTTTTGCTCCTAGAGAGAGAGAGAGTCTTCTGCACATACACAAACACACAGCATATACACACATATTTATTTACTCCATCTCGCTCTCCCCTTGCTCGAGCTCCTCCTGGACTTATTATATTATATATGGCCATTGCTTCATCACGCTCTTATAAGCCAATTTATTATACTCTATTACTCATCGTTAGCCTGTACCTTCGTTTAATAAAACCCACCATCAGTTTCATATTAAAATACTACTTCTTCTACTACTACTACTACAGCAATATACACAGAGCAAGTGTCGAGAATTGCATACACACAAACACACAGAGAATCAGAGAGTATATCCAATGCACTACATAAAGGTAACTGGTCTATAGTAGCTTTTCCTCAACAATAATACATATACACTGTATATAGAAGGGACTGCAGCTCGATTCTCGATTTTGATTCGTATGCATGTATTGTTGTACGGTATGTAGGTAGAGAGTTTGCATTTCATTCACACGGAGATAGATAGATAGGGGGGATATTGGGGAAGTATACAAATACAAATACAAATAATATACTTACACTGTGAACAAACAAACTTTACTCAACACAGACACACGTTGAAACTATGGAGAAGGTATAGAAAATTTACAAATGTTGTTGGTGATCCCTCCTGCAAAAATCACATTCGTATCATATGATTATTACATATAGGATATACCCACACGTGGTCTAGTCATAGTAGTGTAGTCGACTCTATGTAAGTATATCTATGCCTCGTCAGCTAGTGGTGTGTTGTGTATGTGTTATCCAGCGGTGGAGAGAGAGGTATATATCCTATATTATTTTTTGTTACAGACCTTTCTTTGAGGAGTAGTAGTAACATTCGCACAGTTCACTCTCTCGTTCGTTCGTTCCTCAGTTCACTCCAGTCTGCTGTCTTATCAAAAACTCGTGAGCCCCACAACAACCACGTGCAATTTCCACACACACACACTATACCCATTTCAGACTAGCTGTGGCTAATTACAATTAGCTCAATTGACTAATTGACATTGCAAATACTTTTGACTTTTTGACTCCCTTACACTTACTTTTGATCTACATCGTACACATGTGATCATTAATAATTGTACGATATTGTATCAACAATCCACAAACACATTATTCACTTTCTAGTTCTCCTTGGATTTTGTGACAAAAAAGTGATGGCAATCAAAAAAAAATTAACAAAGTGATTTCGATAATTAATGATTCATTTATAAATTAAACATTTATTGTTTCATCAAATATTATTGTGGGTTTGTTAAAACGTTGAACCAAGTGAATCAATTTGATACAGAAACAAAACGGCTGGAGGAGAAATAAGTAATAACTGGAATGGAGTGAAAATATTAGTGCTGGAGCCAGAGGAAAGCGTGTGTCTCCTGCTGCTGCTGCATTGATTGATTCCTCTTTGGTCCTAACACGGAATTTTGGCTAAGTGGACATGGACATGAGCACTCAAGACAACAGTCAACAACTCTCCTCTGTTTGACGACACTTCTCGTCTCGTCGTCTATTTCCTGCCCAGACACAATCAAATTACAGATTTCAGTACATTACTTAAACTCGTGACAACCACAACTCCACCGTATATTGTATATGACATTCACCGTTCAAGTTATTTTTACTACACACTTCAAAAATCTTCAACCATCATTATACATTTACAAAAGAAACTATAAACTAAACATCAACGTAATAATTTACATATACAATGTATGTAAAATATTAATATTCTTGAGTTAAATCAAATCAAAATGTTATTAAACGAAAGGACTACATTTTTAAAGTTGACACAAAATCGCGAATACATGGAAAGTCATAACAATTGACTGTGATCCGTTAGTATTTGTTATTTTTCCTCCAATTTCCATTGCAGTGGAGTTGTCAAAAACATTCTCATCTTTATTATTATTATTATACACAACAAGGAAAACATTTTCATTTTGTGGAGAGATTGAAAAGAAGAAGATTGAATTATATATAGTTATTATTATTATTAGTAGTATTATTAGTGCAGTTTTTGTTGGTGGTGACGAGTATAGTTAGTTGAAAGGCCGACAGTAGAGTCTCAATATTCTCGATGAAAATGTCCGACTCGGAAATGTCGAAGGCGGTGTCGCCGGTGACGGAAGAAATGGAGGAGGAGGAAGAAGAGACTTTTGTAGATACTTCCGATGTGGAGGATGAGGACGATGAGGATGTGGATCGTGAGTCTAAAAGTGATGAAAGGGAACTTGAAATCCATCAAACCTCTATGCAGAGTAACAAGAAGACTGAGAAAAAACTCTCCTTTAGCGTTGCCTCACTCTTAGGCACAAAAGACGACAAGGACAAGGATAGTGATGACAGCAGTGCGGATAGAACATGTTACAGGTATACAATATGTCTCTTTCACAACCATTCTCATCTCATCTTTTGTAGCTAACCCCCCCCCAAAAAAAACATCTATTTGTCTTTCGTTTTTTAAATGTACCATATAATAAAGCGGAATTATAGCCTTTCCAAAAAAAACTACAATAGAATTTACCTTTTAAAAATGTACAGAGCATTTGCATACATCATCATCTAAACTTTAGATTCTAAATAGCTTAAAATTGGCATGTGTAATAATTAGTATTAGGTATTATAAATTCGATAATGTCTGCAATTATTATTATTAATAATTTTTTATTATTGGTAGTTTTTTTTGTTAGTCAAGAGGTTCAATGAATCTCTGAGAAATCTCTTTGAACACGTTTTGGTCTACCAAAACTACCAAATATTACAATTTTATTTGATGATCCTAATAATATGAAGTGCAACATTAAGTATTTCGAGTTTATTCGTTCGTTTATGAAGCTCTATTGAATACAAAAAAGCTATGAAGTGAAAACATTTGTCAGCTGTGACAGTTTTTATTTTACATGATTTTATGGAGTATGACATACATACACTATATGTGAAAGGAAAAATGGTGAATGCAAAGAGAGAAAGAGAGTCAGTCAGTCGACAGGAATAAAATTTATCGAGTAAAAAGAAACTTGTGACGTAAAGAAAAGATATTTTTGAATGGTCCTTACAAGGGATTATTGTTGTTCGTTGACTCAATGAAAAGTCCATGTTGTATTGTGTATATAGGAACTAGGAACTGAGTAAGAGCAGTCAAAAAGTCCCAAGTATTTACGTCTGCCTCCAGTCTCCACACACACACACACACATAAGTGTATCTTGTATAGGTAGTTGTACCTACGTACATGTACATATATGTATGGGCACTCTCCAAACAATAATATTATGGATTATGTCGTGTCAGCTTAAGTTAATCGCGAGTCCACATTTACAATGGGAATTGTGACTATATATACTTTTATATTGACACTGTTACATGTATGAAGTTCATACTGACGGAGCTGTATTTTGAGTATTGAAGTGGACTATTATTAGGCCTATAATAATATCTTCTTGGATCTTGTATGTTCTTTTACTTCTTTTATCGGTTTAAAATTTTTAAATCCTTACAAAACGGCGACAACGACTCTGCTCTGTACAATTATTATTATTATTGTCATCATTATTATCTACCTAGTATGCCTACCATTACATACATGCTTGACTGTATCAATCCAAATATGGAACCTTTTTTCATTGGATTCCCCCCCCCCCCCCATTCATTCTGTAGTGAAAAAAATAAAATAAAATAATTCTGTACATAAGAAAAATGTTTTAATATGTGTATTTTAAAGGTGGGCTTTGAAAAGGCAAGCAGCCCAACATGAAGTGGCAGGCAGGTTAATGAATCCCCTCATTCATCAATCCGATTACTACCATTAGTAAGAAATTAAATACAATCAATACAATCAATACAAAATTAATTACAAAAAATCCTACTCCATTTTAAGCTATTTCAGACTAAAAAATTATACTTGTCTACCTTTTATTATATAATTCATTGCGTGTAATTCCTATTACAAAACAGTTAGTTTATAGTGTACTAATTCCTTTTTAAACTTGGAAAATTAATATTAATCTGTGTCTAATAGACACTGTCTATTAATAGAAACTTATGAAATAGGGCCTTTAAAGTGAGTAATTGTTGACTTGAGTATCGAATTTCTCTTCGGGTAATATGTACATATTATAGTATTATTACCTATAGAACTTTTATCATACATTTATGTCTGTGTCTGTGACAAGTAAATTGGACGTACTTACTCAACTATAACATGAATTTTGGACATGACAATTCAAGTCAAGTATCTTCTCACTCACAATCATTTGACTTTCTGTATATACACAGAAAATATTTTCCCACCCAGACAACTAGAAAAAGTTACTAGGTTTTGATGGCGGATCTTACAGTATACTTTGTACGAATGAATACATGTTCATTTTCTCAAGGCTTTGCAATAAACCGCTTTTGGGACTGGATGTGTGACATTCAGAAACATGAAAAGATTTTTTGATGTCCACCCTCAACTCAATGCATTAAATACAGTTCTTTCTTGTAGATATATAATAATACCTTTTTGGGGAAACTACAGTATGTATACACAAAGCCTGTTGTAATGTAATTGAGAAGAGCTAAAAGAGTTTTTCGTTTTCGGCTTGGTTTGTGTACGCAGGAGAATGTACATACATTTACATACATACCCCCATGTATGTATTATGTATGTATGTACGTGGGGACGGAAGAGTGCCATGTAAGTGGTCATATGTGTACAATAGTAGGTAGGTAAATCCTCTCCAGCAGCATTTAAAAATCAATTTATACTCGAGCCGATTTCTATAGTACTCTGTATTCTAATCCCATACAATCCATATTATACATAGAAGTCTACTCGTATTCACTCTGATTTATCTCCTTCTCGGAAATTCAATAGACGTTATTTGGAAATATATACGGTTTCACACTCGTTTCAATTCAAATTGAAATCGAAAGCAATGTGAAAAAGTTTTTAGAATAAAATCAACTCTTTGAGATTCGAAAGTTTCCAATTCCTATAACCTATATACGAAGACTAATAATAAGAATTTTACATAACATTTACTTGTTAAATAACCTAGCCGTCTTCAATTGAAGAATCTTTGATATCGAATCTCAATAGTTGTGAGTTATGTGCACTTACAAAAGGAATCAAAACTTGGAATGACGTTTGAGTAGAAATTTGTCAAAGCTATGGGTACATGTAATGTGTAAGCGTACTACATTAAATATAGATGGATAAGATTGGATATGGATAGGGAAAAAAGTACGCCTGGATTGGACCAAGAGGCAGGCGCGCGTGCCAAATGATTGGTTGACAGACACGATAGAGAGAGAGAGAGAGAGAAAGTATTTTTATTTGTTTATTTGGAGATGTGTCGATCTTGTAGTTGGAGCATACTCGTGAAGGGACCATCTGATCAAATCCAACTATCTCGCCACACACAACCACCACCACCACAACAAACTCAACAGGATGGACATGAACATGTCTGATATGAACTCTGTATAACAAATACAATTAAATTCAAACTGGAAACCCTCCAACTTGAACTGTTTGACGAATCCAAAATTAATAGTTGAGTAATGACTTGACAAAAAAATCCAGGATTACAAGATTCCAAATTGATTCACATTATTCTATCCTCGTTATATTCATTATACATTTCATGCATTTTTTGTATTGTGGAATACAAGTCAATTGTTTGTTAGTTAGTTATCTTGTAATTCGTTTCGTAGTCCGACCCTCTCAAGCGTAGCATGTTAACCGTGAATATAATTTCCGCTAGTCGAACAAACAGTATAATATCGTATACTAACTACATGGCATAATAATCTAGGGAAAACTTTGGTTCGTTCTTAATGCATAGTTTAGTAGATTGAATTGGATTGAATTGATTGGATTGTTAGACTGTTGAATTTTGTTTGTCAGAGGGACAAATGTCAATTGAATGTTGAATCATTCAAATATGACGTGCTTTACGGATGTAAGCAATAATAATATTATTTTTTGTATTCAACAAATATTCCTATATTATAGGAATATTTGTTCAGTACAAAAATATTTGCATAGTTTGAAAAAGATCACAAGATCACTTGAAACATCAATTTGAATTGTAGTTCAAAAGATCAATTGTTTTAAGAAGGAAAAAATGAAGCCAAGAAAAATTCCACCATTGACTTTGCTCCTTGCTGGTTTCCGGAGTAAAAAAATAGGAATCCGAATCCGAAATCAGAATTTGAAAAATCCGAATTCTAACTCTCCGAATTCGGGAATTTCGGGGTTTTCTTCATCTTAAACAACTTAATTTGTTCTTTTTGGTTTCAGGGCTAAAAACATGTGGAGAATCTGAATCCAAAGCAAACTCCAAAAAATCCGAATTCTAAAACCCGAATTCCTAAATTTCGGAGTTTTCTTCATCTTGTTTTTTGTCTTCGGTGTAAAAAATACGAGGAATCCGAAATCAGAATTTGAAAAATCCGAATTGTTAAAATTCGGCAGTTAATTTTTTATTGAAATTTTTAATTCCCGTAGATCACTTGAAAGATCACTTGCATAAAAAAGTGATCTTTTACATTGATCTATAGTGATCTTGCGATCTTTTTCAAACTATGAATATTTGTTCAATAAAATGAAAAACTACCAAGTCCATCATCTCTAACGGATCGAACATTGCTCGTAATGAAAACGGACGGAATATGCATATTATTTAGCTAGGTAACTTGCCAATGTCATTTTTTTTATTTGATGGATTAGACTTTTTTCAACTGGAGCTTTATGATGTATACACGAAAGCTAATATTAGAGTATGAAATAACGCTGTCATAAGGAAATTGAACATATCTAGTCCAAACGGTTTATTTTTCTGATTTTCGGCAACATTTTTTTTATTGATATTTAAACTAAAACGTTTTGTTTCATCTACATATTTCAAATGAAATGGGAAAAACGACAATGTTAAACAGTACAAAATTTGAACAAAGGATATTCATATGCATTCGTAAAACTCGCAATTTCAAATATTGACCTGTAACGATTGAAATGAAATATTTCATCGTATAAATGTGTTTACCCAAAACGGAAAAAGTTTAAAATTATGTCAATGTAAAAATGACAAAAGTCTATAAACTTCAAGGATAGTCTAAGACTATTAGTCTTCCTCACTATATTTAACTTAAATGAAATTTGAAGGGAAACATAAGCTTTTAGTATAGTATCCGTATTAGTACTTTAGGTTCGTATTGAGTTCCAAGACACCATGAAATCGGTAATTATAGATGAAACAAACGAAAAATGGTACAATTTATATTTACTGCTAATGAAAGTACAGGCATTTTGTGGTTGAGAAGATTTTTATATTTATTTCTATGTATTTTATTTGGATGAAAGTCGGTATCTTTTCAACATATTATGTCTAAGTATACTTGTGACTTGGTTTTCTCTCTCAAACCTGTAAACGTAGTATTTTCATAGCAACGTACTTGAACGTACATATATACATATAATGTACACGTACAAGCAAGTCATTTAATATGGTTTGGTGCTCTGTAAATGTTCGTCATTCATTGGAATCAATTCCCGACTTGTTTTTTCTCTCTTTATATATACCTATTTTATTTTTTGGCAGCGATGGATTTGCTTTGAACGAAACTTTGGGGGGAGAGAGTATAGTGAAGAGAAGGAGTAATCGTTATTTCCAAAGTAACTTGCTGAAAATGTGGTTTATTGCCCTGTATCAAGGATTTTATGAGATTCCTCTTGTGTGAGTATATATATGTTATTCAGAGTTGCCAAAGGATATTATGTGATACGTAATTGCTGTCTTTATAAACTGCAAAGTCGAAGAGGCTAACTGTCTAACGTCTCATGTGATCTAACTTATGTTTCGTTTGACTATTTTCTTTTTTTCTACCCAACTTCTGTTCGAGTAAATGTGTGTAATCATGAGTGTATACGATGTGCCATAACTACATGACCCGCAACTTTATATCATTTGTTTCATATCCAGATACAGTTGGCTAAACATTTATAGAGCAATTGATTTACATGCATATCAAATATCTGTATTTATCATATAGGTATGTATATTATTATATATAATATATAATATATATACATATATATACACATATATAGGCAGCTAGTGAATATAGTTAATTATGGAGCGTTTGATATCTGACGCGGAATGAAAAAAATAAAAATAAAAGTACTATAGCATGTGCAATTAGCGATCGTTTTGTAGTGGTTGTCGTGTCACTCACGAACTGTTTTTATATACCTTCTTTTAAACGACAAACAAACACATTTTCTTGGTTCTTTTCTTTGTGTTTTTTTTATTTTAAATGAAAAACTTGTGGTTGGCCATAAAAAAGTATTCTTCGTCAAATGCGTAGAATTTGGAATGTGGCATGAGCCAAAGGGACATCTTTAGTGGAGAATGATGAAAGGGAACAGTTGATAAAAACTAATTAGTCGTCAGTGATAAATCAAGTTAAACGCTACATAACTTGCCCCCTTTGTTTCTATTTCAAACTTAATGGCTTGCACACAGAAAATTAGACTTGGCAATTTCCGTAATTTTGGTCTGTTATCGTTTATTTGTAATCTGTGTGGATGGGATTTGAAACAACTGGGAGTTGAAAGAGGGAATCAAAATATATATGTCAAATGTACCGTGAAACGTTCTACGCCACTTATGAATTACATTGTTTGTCATTGTATAGTCAATAGTAGAACAGTCGAATATATCCTTTGAAAACTTTGCCTTATTATAATTTTCAAAGAAACAAACTATACTCGGAGAAACCAATGGGATGCAAAGTGAAAAGTAACGGATGAATGACTTGCTTTTCCAACATTAAAAATTCAAAACAAATGTTTTATTGATTCTCCTGTGATGATTTATTTAATTTTTCATGACCAATTTTTTTGCCATCTAAGACTGTAAATTACATTGAAATGAGCAAGCGAAGTAGGTCGCCATTTAAAAAATACATATTCTAGTAAACAAGCTGTCTTTAACTTTCGTTGTTACGTTTTTAGCCGGAAATTCATCCATTTTTAATCAGTCATCCTTTTTTTCATTTTACTGTGCAATTATTTCTAAAAGTTTTTTAATTGTGGGTTATTATTATGTGAAGAGTTTTTAAAAATCCCGTCCTTTTGTTTAATTTTTTTTTTTGCAGTCAAGAAGAAAAGTTATTAGCAGCAGTCCGGAGAGCCAACTCAGCATTCAGTTCCATGTCCACACCTGAACATAGTCCAACCTCGTCCAGATCCTACTCCTCACCGATTTCCCCGATGACTCCAGCTTGGGCTTTGCCTTTGCTTGGTTGGGGCTACTCGTCATCACCTGGCAGTAAGTATTGTCTTTACTTTTACGAATAATAATGTACTTAGAGTTAGTCCGTGGAAAACCTTGAAAGAATATATTTAATGGTACATAGTATAAGTATATCTTATATTACTTACCATAATAAAACGTAATTCATGAAAGCTTTCAGTAAAGGATTTTTGACTTTGACTGAAAAGGTTTCTTCTCATATAAAACCAACAAAAATGTCCGCAGTGTGTAATATTCAGTAATTTAACAGTTTCAAAGACGGATCAAAAACCTTTATTTAAATTGTATTTTCCTTGCTGTACACATTGTTTTCACTATTAGAAAACGGAAAAATGCTGTCAAATGCTTTGGAAAAACACAAATACTTTTAATCTTAATCGATATTAAATAATGTATAGTTGTCGTATAGTGTAATGAAAGGAATTGTTGCGTATACCTCGACTATAGTAAAAGAGTAAACGACACCACTATCAACAATTTTAATGGTTTTCTATTTATTTATGAGTTTGTTCATTCATATTTCAAACTTTTGTAACTCTTTTTCGTACTTTATTGACATTAAAAAAACAATATTTATATTGTACATTGTGTTCTGAAAGAGCGGATGTTTTTTTTCTTACTGGTGACTCGTAAAGTAATATGTAGTTGTTGGCAGAAAAAAAATTGCTTCCAGGGGAAGACCAATTCCATGTAACAAACGATATACATTTCAACAGCTAATTGAGAGTAAATCATAAAACGGTTTCAGAGAAAATGAATTAAAGAACGCTATAAATCCGCAGTTCCCATATTAAATTCCAGTTATCTCAAGTTTATATACTGATGTAAAACTAATTTTATATGTACTCACTGCTTCTATTTTATTCCACTCAGTACAAATTCTCCAATTTTTCTTGCCGTAACGAAGCTCAGTTTGTTTGTTGTTCCACTTTGTGTACTTAAAATGCATACAGGAATAATGTTTGTCAATACAATACTGCAATTGAATCCCACTCTCTATGCAAAAACGACGAACTGCTGATATATAGCTGTGCATTTGTATTCTTGCATGCCAACTCCACTTTATTACATAAATAAATGATAAATAATGTCATTATTTTATTCGTATACGAATATTCTGATTGAAGAATTGAGAAAATAATATCATTCATTAAATTGCTTTTTAATGGGGCAAGCAAAAAATTTAATGTATTTAATAAATTTTTTCTACATACATAATTTTAATTTCTACATTTTTAAAAAGTACTACAGGCTTTTTATTTATATATTTCCATCCCCTGATTTTGATATATTTAATTGGAGTGTCATGTTGAATCTGCAGCAATTAAAAATCAAAATGAAAACCATTATACATTTTAAGCTGCCTAATTTAAAAGAAAAAAACTACAGAATTGATGAGAAATTCAGGTTGTCTACATAGCGTCTAGCCAGTGAATTCATTAAATAATGTAACACACTTTTCACATTAATAATTATCATGTGGGTTATCAAAATTATGTATCGTTGTCTTTGTTCATACCATTGTTGTTTGCTGATTTTTTTTTTTAAGTTCTTTTTGTTCATATATATGTTGATATTCTATATTTAAGCTAAACAGTCGAGAGGTTTCGGTTTATTTTCCTATTAGGCTTAAGCTTTTTTTAGGGGGAGGGGGAGTCTTAATTAATGAATATGACCAAAAAAAGTGGGCAACATGCTTATTATCGTATTACGATGTGAGTATATTAATGAAGACATTGCTTGCTTTTTTCCTGTCCCCTGTTTACATTTGTAAATAGCATGGTTGAAATGACAATTGACAGCAAAGTGAATACATGTACCTATGAATGCAAAGTAGTTATCGAATCGAGCTATGAATTTGAGATTATAATTACTTATTATGTATAAATAAATAAATAACACCTATTGAAAATTAAGAGCTCCGCAGAGAGAGAGAGAACTTTTCATTGGGGAAAGCAAACATTTTAATTGAAAACTTTTTCTATGTCATTTCGTATAGAGAACAAAAAGTGTATGTGGAAGTGGAATGACTACAATCTATATAGAAAAGAGACTTGAGCAGTACCATTCATTGAATTTCTATATAGAGCGTAAATTAAATTAATTATAATGATAGGTGCGCCCTTTAAAAACTTCCGAAACAAAAGGCTGTTAATTTTGATAATGTATAAATTCCTGTGTGTGTGAGCCAGCGTGAGGAGGACTCTCCTCGTCTCTCTTATCGTTCGATCACCCAGCAAAAGAAATTATCTCCTCACTTAGATACTCACAAAAGACTCAACTATAGACGACGACGACGATGACTGTAATAATAAATATCATAATAATATAATGTTATTACAGTTTTTGTGCTTCACGAATTAATTACTACTTTGATAGTATGTGGAGAAGGAAAGTCACATCAGAACGGAAGTACCATTTAGTAAAATTACAGCTCATACTTTTAAAATGTCTCAACTAAATAAGCAAAATATAATATTACGGGCATATTATTATAATCTCGAGTCTCTCAACCTAAAATCTGAATGACATTTGTATGGTGAGAAATTAAAACTTAAACTCGAGTCCAAAAGTCTTCACAAAAAAAAATTAATTTTTTAAAATGAATTTGTGTGTGTACTCGTTAATTGACCTGAACTGAAATATATGGTACATTTTTTTGCATTTTTTATGATCTAAAATGTATTCGTGCAGTTTGAAGGAGGTAAAGAAAAGATAATTTTTCCCATTTTAACTCAACGAAAAAACTCGTTTTATTCACAATATAAATGGGTATTAGAAATATATTTGCAAGGGAAATTAAATTATGCTATTATTTTTCATGCATTATATATGCTGGGATGAAAAGATAATAATAGCAAAACTGACACTTTCATGCATCATTCAAATGTCACGAGTCAAAAGTCCGTTAGATTTTACATGATAAACAAATGAATAGACAAAGTATCACTATACGAGAAAAGTTCATTCAACTTGGAGATCACAACATTCATGCATATGAAATCTAATTAATTATGGACAAAAGAAAACGAATTTTAAGAAATGAAAAGACAAACACAGGAAATTGAATGGAAATCTAATTTTGCTATAAAAAAATTAGACAGCAAATATGTCCCTTTGTTTTTTGTTGTTTATTCTTATTACAAGAAACGTAAATACATAAAAATAAAAACTTCTCCAAGCTCCAAGCTGCCATCAGGTAACCCCTTAATGCTGAAATGAGAAGCCCTTCTGATGTGACTCTTTGACTTGAAACATGAAAAATCTACCTTGACGTCACACATTACATGTTCGAAATAAACCCCATATGTTAAATTAAATCGTATTTCATCAAACAAAATGAATTAAATGTACAAAAAAAAGTTTTCCATATCTGTATAATATACGATACTAATTTACTATATCGTACTATTATTAATATATATGCACAGATAGGTAAGGTACATGTATAGATAGATGGATGAATAGCATATTTCGTTTGGTTTTTGTTCTGGCTGGTCTTTTTCGACGTTCATTGCGTGTCAGTCAAACAGACCAAGTATTTAAGTTTTTTTTATTACTACAATACATAGATATCATTTTCAAAGGGAAAATGGCGTGAATAATTTTTTGACAGGATGAAAGTAAATGTGTTTGTCTGCTTGCCTGCCTGTGCCTGCCTGCCTATAAATTACAATGTCTGTCTGTGTGACTCTTTTCCCAATGGAATGAACTATTGTCATTTTTTTTGTAAACCACAATGTTCTCGTAAGTGGTTGATGAAAGTGTGAAGTGTATAAAAAAATGGAGGAGTGTCCTCAAGCACGCAATCTCCATTATGTTTTTTGAGATTTGATTTTAATTTATTTCATTATTATTGCTTCCGTCTCCTTCACACGAGTAATGAAATGGTCTACACGACACACAGTTGTGAGTTGTGACTCTTCAAAATACTTGCACACAAGTTGTACAATATATCCTCTCTTTGCCTACCGAAAATCTCCAAAATGTGCACATCAAATTATCTGTGGGGATCTTCCGATTTTAAATGGTCGCATGTATTTGCTTGATTACATTAATGCCTTTGAAATTCGGAGTGTGTGTGTACTGTGTACAGGACAGACAAGGTAAGATTTGTCCATGCATATGACTATGTATAGGAAATGAAAAATTGTAATACAAATGGGCGTTGATTGTGAGTTGAACTTGAAGGTTTTCGTTTTAAATTTGCTCATTTTAGTTGTTGTTGAGTTAAAGTAGCTGCAGGCAATATGTAGAATTAAACTGAACAAACGCCTGGCGATAAAATGAAATGCAAGGAGAAGAATAAAAAAGTGTGTGTTTGTATGCAGGGGCGTTCCGTGGGTGAGATTCCTGAGAGATCTATCTCAGGGATTTTTGTAAAAGGGGCGCCAAAATTCTCAAAATTTGTAAAATTTTCAGCAAAATTCGCCCCTTTTATTAAAATTCATTCTCAAAATTTTCTGCTCGCTTCGCTCGCCCCAATTTCCTCCATTCGCCTTCAATTATGTTTGCTAAAATTGAGCTATCCATTACAAACTTGATATTTTTTAAAGCCTTCACTATATGAAATGACAAATTTTCTGACCTTACAGTAGATAAAATGACAAAATTTCACGTCTTACACTATATAAAAACACAAAAAACTTGCGGGGGCGCCTAAACTTTTGGAAATCTCAGGGATAAAAATTTCACGGTACGCCCCTGTTTGTATGTATGTGTGGGAATAATGAAATGATTTCATAATAAAGCACACGGAAAAGACTTAGTACAGGGTAAAAACACACTCGATATGGGTATGAATGCGTATAGGAGAAGAATGATTGAAATATAAAGGGCTATATTTTATTAAATTAACAAAAAGAATTCTCTGAGGACAAAATAGAAATACTATAAAACAAAGACCATAGCTATAATACACGAATACAGTAATAAGTACATAGTTTTTTGTGTGCTCTCTCTCTCTCTTTCTCTCTTTCTCTCTCTCGCTGGTTGATGATGATTCTTCTCGACAATGTCGGCTGTCTCTCAACTTGGGATTTCATGGCGTAATTAAGCCGTAGAGGATAATATAATAGAACGTATAGCATAATAAAAAAAGAGCTTGTTGCAGATACATATGAGCAGTGAACGTCGTCGTCGTTCGTCGTTGTTGTACTAACTGTGAGCGTTTATTCCACATTAGACTGTGTTTTGAATGTATTCATGAGCGGTAATGGAGGTGCTCCTTTGGCTTTGGCTCTCTGATCTGCACGCAAGGATTTTTTGACAGAATGCAGACTTTTTAATTACTGGGAGTAACTCGTCAGGATGCTTGCTTGGGTTTATTGTATCGAGAACTCTCAGCTTTTATCTCACTTTGTTTGCTGTCCTGTTCCTAGAGAAAATTATCAACCATCTATAGCCATTTTGCTCTTTTCATCTATATGCATTAGATTACACCATCAAATGTCGTGTTGTGTATCAAGTATCAAGCGTAGAATTAGAGTTATTATCAAGTTGAGGCAAGTGAGTATAATTTTTTTTGGTCGTGTTAAGAGCACATGATAATTTTTCTGTACAATTTACTCACACACACACACACACACATTGTTCTCAACAATAACTTGACAATAATCATGTATATTTTTGCTGGATTATCCCATATGCTCGTAACATTTTGGGATGCACACGACATTGTGTACATAGAGTTTACATTTTTTATGCCAATATACTTACGAATAAACGGTCTTGATTCTCGCTCAGTTTATTGTATGATTGTAATTAAAGTAATTAACGTTAAAACTTTAATTTAATAAAAACAAAAATTATGTATGAGCTTGTGATTCCTCATATGTAAATAATGAGTATTCTACCATGGATATATATTATATATATCTGTATGTGTGTGTGTGTGTGTTGGCATCAGAGGAGTAGAAATGTTTGCATGCCATCATGCATGGTAAATTTTACAAAGGGCCTTTTAGTCTTTGAAAGTCAAAATCCAGACCTTAGAAGCTCGTATACATATATCTTATGACACATAGCATTGTGTGTATCATGAATACAATCATCATGAATAATAATTATTAATATTATTATAAAATAAAATACAAACGCAAGCAGACATTGTATATTGTACTGTAATATCAGATTATCTGCTCGTAGATTGTTTGCACGGTCAATTTATAGTGTAATAAAAAACAAAGTGAAGTTCAATCCACATCCACGAGCATTATAGGTGATAGGATTTTTATGTTTCAAGAGATATAAAAAAAAGTATGATGGAAATAAAAACAAATTTTGATAAAGAGAAATTTTTATATGGGAATTTGAAATCGAAGTCTGAATGGATTTTTTTCCCTTGGCTAATGTACAGCTAATGATAGGCGATTGTAACGGTGGACAAAACAAGCTAATTGCCATTTATCTCATTTATCAATGAAGACATCTCTGAAATGAATTGAACTCTATACATAAAACAAATAGTAGAGATAGGCAAAACGTTTATAAACATTTCCTTTACTTAAATTGTTCTTATTGTTGCTTTCAAAGGCTTAATTAATTTTAAATTCTCTTGGTGACATTTATACGTCTATATGGCGTTTGTAGTTATTTTAATTTTAATTGTAATTCAAGTTTAATTACGTCGTTTCACTTGCATTAAATGTAATTCCTGTAAAGATATGTAATAGAGTTGTGTACAAGCAGTTGAATTGAATTTTATGTAATACAAAATTCCTTGGTTTTCTATTCTTCACTCGCTCTTATAGGAATTAAAATTATGAAAGTGGTCGGTCGTATCCAAAGAAAATACTGTGTGAACAAATACACAGAGACACGGGCAATCTTTTTCTTTAAAATAATAATATGTTAATAATGCTGGTTTATAATTTGTTGTTCTGTATAATTCGAAAAGGTTTGTTTTTGCTTATCATCTGGCGTTTGTGTGTGTTTGAGTGAGTGAGTAGTCTGGAAAAGCAGTTGAAGTTGAGATTCGATTGCTTCAGGTTTCCAACAACTCGTTTATACCATAATATCTGTATCTGTATTATTTCATATATTGTTTCCATTTACTTTTTCAAAGAGCATATATATATATATTCGTTTTTTCTGTACGATTGTGATGGGTGCTTGGAGCTTCAAACCATTAAGATTAACATGAAGGTAGACGAGGTCAATTAATTCAGTAGAGTCAATTGCAATTCTTTCTGTACTAATCGCTATACAATCATTAGGTGCTATCTTTTCCTTTTCCTACAATACACAAATACTTATTTTATATAATGTATACAATACAATGAAATGCAAATACATAGTGTTCCTCATATACTCTCCATCCACGCAAAATCTACATTTTAGTTTATTCAAGGAAGCGCAAACTTGAGCAAAAAGTAAAACTAGATGGGCAAAGTGGAGAGGTTTTTGTGGACTCGAATTTCGTTGGATTTGAATTTTGGCGTACGGAAATCAAGGTGGTCGGAAGTTTGAAGCGTATTCTTCGCGCTTCCTTGAATAAACTAAAATGTGGATTTTGCGTGGATGGAGAGTATATACAGAGATATTGAGTCATTCAAGTAAATCCCATTTCTTGTTCCTTTCAAAGAATTTACACAGTCAATTGTTGATTGGATGAAAAACTCATTTGTCAACGTCGCCGTTCTCTCAGTCTTATTACATTTTCATGTATTTTTTTATTTCACACATGGAAATTTCTTTCATCTTCTTCTTCTTTTGCATTGTCTTTTGTCTGAATGTCGAATGGAATCCTTGAATTCGGATAGCTAATTTCCCAAAGACAAAATAATTATATATGATGTCAAATGGAAAGCATTTATAATAGTACATATTTGACTTTGAACACGAAATCATTTTTGAACTTCACACAGTAATGTACATTATTTGAGTGTGTTCGATCGTTGGTCATAATAATTAAAGAATTAAATTATAATTAAATACTTGATGTACATTCATTATTACAAATTCTTCTGTAAATGCTCACGATTCCTTTTGTAGTGGACATTTAATGCTTAATTTGTATTTCTTATTTATTTATTTTTGTAAATTTCAGAAGGCATTTTACCACCAAGACTGCCATGTCCTCCAGTTCGTTGCCAATTAAGAAAACATAAACCGAATCGTAAACCCCGAACTCCATTCACCACTCAACAACTATTAGCTTTAGAAAAGAAATTTCGTGAAAAACAGTATTTGTCAATTGCCGAACGCGCCGAATTCTCATCGTCGCTCAACCTAACTGAAACACAGGTGAGTTTTACTCTCTTTTTTGCCGTATTCAATATGTGCACACATACGTTTGAATGGATATTAGACTTGATTTTTGATTCCAATGCAACAATCTTAACGAATTCCAAATTCGTTAAGAATTTCATGAGTAAAACTATGTTATGCGTGTGCATATTTTGTTATTCAGCTATATACAAGCTATTACGACTTTTACTCAGACTCATAGTAATAGTAAATGAATTCTTACAATTCATCACGCCATGTGTATTCTAATATATTCTTACATGCTTTTCAAATTAAAACTACATGGACCAACTGTATAGGAAATTGTAATTGCATTTGCGTCTTGAATCGATTAGCAAAAAAAAAATAATCCATTGGATAGAAAACAAGAAGATTTGCATCCAATTAATGTTGAATGCAACTTAAGCAGTGTGAGTTGTGTCTTTGTATAGGATAAAGTTTCACGTTATTGTTTTTTTTTTTTGCCGTCTCCATCTCTGTCCACTATTCTTCTTCTACTTTTTGGTCTTTTGATGATGTGGATGACAAAAAAAATTCCTTACCACATTGTGTTCTGAGCACTTGTTTGTCTCATTGTCAGTTTTATTTCTTTGCAGATATTTAATTTCATTGAATGGTCAAATGACCACATGCAGCCATGTAAAATGTGAAATCCTCTTTCATATTGGATTTCCATTTGTTTTGCCGCCTATTCAAACCTTTTAAAAAGTCAATATTCATAGGATTTGATGCATGATTAATATGAGTTTTTCCTTCTCGTTCGTCTCATTGTCTTTTCCTTCAAGTCATACGAATGAGATGTTGTTGTTTGAAGAAGTTCCAGTTTCTTTGCTAAAACCAATGTTTGGTTTACAGTAGCTCTGATAAAATGTTTATTCATTGGATATGACCTGTATTATATCATTGATATATTTCTCTTTGTATGCTGTAACTATATCTGAGCTTCTGCTTCTGCATAAGAAAATGAAAACAGTGTAGACTGATAGATAGGGCTCTTGACGACGCTCCAGAACAAGTTTCTGTCCATCTTGTGTGTGGATGATTAAACGAGCAAATAGAAATGTACTGCAATTCAAGGAAGCAGATAAGTAAGTAAAGTAGCTAGTATGGTTAATTGAGACACCTAGATCAAATAGAAGAGTCAAAAGGGGAAAGGACGAAGAAAAAAAGGTGTCGAGGCGACATTGTTCACTTGTCCACACACTACACTGCACTGATAGTGTTACATTTCATATGCAAATTCCAGCTGCTCTCTTTTTTTCCTATCACTCTTTTTCTTCTTCTTTTCCTCCCTTTGTTCACACTGTGACAAACTTGCGAGTTGTCGCTTTATCATTCATTTGAAAATTGAAAAGAACTATATTCACATTTCATATAGTTAATATATAAGTACTTTCAGTTCTCAATATCATACATGAGCGTATAGTAACACGTTTTTTTATTATTTAATTGTATTTTCCTATTGCCGTCACTTTCCTTTCCCTGAACAACTTGATCTTGATAAAAAAATAAATATTGACATTTCAACCAACTATTTTATGAGTCTAAATGAAATTATCTCATTTGTCTAGTTTTATTTTATGATAAGCAACTTGGAGTTTGAAGGATTATACGGACATTGAGATGTGTAGAGAAATAATCCAGAGATGTGATAAAGTTTTCCATAGAGATTTCCAAAGTGAGAAGTGGATTGTTGCATGGATTCTCACAGAACAAGCGAGTGTTTATAAATGTGATAAAATATTGATACAGAAGAGAACATTACGGTACAGATTGTTGTGTAGAGGAGACATGTAGAATGTAGATAGTTGAAATGAGATGGAGATTCAGATATAGAAATGTACAAGAATAGCTTTTTTGTATGTTTTTTCACCTTCCTTATTGAGTGAGTGAATGAGTGTGTGTGTGTGTGTGCTTCTGATGGGCAACATGGACATGAGAAAAGAGGGTGACATGGTAGAGAACAATTGTGTGTGACTTCGTGTGAACTGCATCTGTTTTCTAGAGTGGACGTGAGATATCAATTACGGGGTGACAGATGTTGAGTAATACACTTGCACGAGGTGGATGGACAGCAGAGACCACGACACAGTTGAAGATTTTTTTGTTTTTGGACCTCGGACAGAGAGAGATTCAAAATTATTTTGTATGCAGATTGCGTACAAAATACGAAGTGTGTGTTTTAGATTTATGTAAATGTATATGTACGAGAGAGAGAGAGAGATGTCTTTCATATGATGATATGTAAATGTAGGGAAGGATGTGTAGATGTATGTATATGGAGGTAAGAAATATTACTTCGTGTATTGGACTCTGAACTGCTATCATGGACATGTTCAAGAAGTGAACAAGACAGGAGATGTCAGTAGTTTTTACCCTGGTTGACCTCTTGCTCTTACCTCTTGACGTCTTTTATCATTTCGTTGGTTTCCCAAGCCGCTCGTATCATCTTGTCGTAATCCTGTGAATTCCGCTTTTGGCCACGGGCATTTTTCTTTCTCCAGCAGAAATGGTTTTGTATTCTTTCTTTACATCAGATGCAAATCTCTCTCCAGCCCCAGCATCTTTGTATTCCTATTCATACATATTTTTCAACATATGCCAACGCACGTCATGGGATTTTTCTACCGATTCCTATTATGTACCTACTGTGAATTCAGTTGACAAATAGATTTGAAATTGATTGCCAATTTACCGAGTGTAGTAAAATTTTCATTTAGTCATTTTACAATTCAATCGTGAACTTTATTTTTGAATAACAAGTGAACAATTATTTGTTGAGTGGATGCATAAAAGACTGGAGGAGTTTAATTTGAAGACAAAGTACAAAGTTGTAGGTAGTTTGGTGGATTTTATTAATGTCGTTGGAGATGGGATAATATGAATTTGGAGGGGATTTTTATGGATATATTTTTATACACATTGATTATATATTTATATGCCGGGTATTATTATTATTATTACTATTATATACTCGTGAGTTGTTAGTTGGGGGTGACGGAGAGAGCCTTAAACGTTGGAGAGTGACTTGAGATTGAATACATGGCCTTAACAATGTCTTATCAAATGATCCGTCCGTCTGTAGCATTCAACGACTTATCACCATCCATCCCCAAACACTCCTGCCACCATTCAACTCGAGAGCTTCTCACAAATCACTCAGTGACTAAACACACCACACACACCATAGACAATCATCAACCTATTCTTTCGCCGACTCCAAAGATTCCAACACTTACTTTCTACTGCGTACAGTGCGTAGGTGCGTACCACATAAGTATGTATGTACTATATACATACATATCCACAGATATCCCTTGTAATTCCACACAGAGTCCGTCAGTTCAGACTAGAGGATAATAATGCATACACAGTCTATTCGTAATTGTAAAGAATTAAATTCTGAAAAGAAAGTAATAATGATAATAATGTGTGGCTTGTGCTTGTACTTTTGAGGACTGGGACTGGGAGACTCGAAAGTGAATGCGGCTCTCGTTCATGGAATTTCTACCTCACATCGTCCAAATCTTCTCCTTTCCCTTCTCTTCCTTTTTTTTCAGAGTCCCATCCACAGAACTTGAAACAGAATCAGCTTCTCGTAAACATTTTAAAATTGAAACATCACCATGCAACAAACCCAAGAAGTGGACGAGAGTCCGTATATGTATTTCACAAAGCTATAATAAGCACTATCAAATCTGTGTGTATATGTGTGCTTATGACTCTGACTACAGTCTGTAGTAGAGACGGAGACCCTTTTACGTTAGGTATGTATTTGTGGAGGGTACTCATAGCGTGACTTCTGTTGCACTGCTCACATGTAAGAAGTTAACTCGAGGGTTCTCCATGGTGGAAACGATAAGTGAATTGTTAAACAGAGTTGTTGTGTTGTTGTATGTATATTCTATGTTGTGGATCTTGAATCTCTGATTGTTGTTGTTGTTATGGCTGTTGATCAAAGGGAGGTTCGTTGAGTTGTGTTCTCCTGATAGTGTCCACACACACATGAACCTACAGATATATCTGTATTTTCTGTATCCCTGTTGTTTGAGGACGGCAGATCCTCAGCCTACACGTCAAGATTAATTCTCTCTCATCTTCCTTGGTGTTCTCTCAACTCTCTCTCTCTCTCTCTCTCTCTGACTCTGACTCTGTCTCATTTCCATTCTCTCCTTTTCCTCTCCTCTCCCAGATGAAGATGGTTCTATACTCTTATGGCTTGACATGGCGTAGGACTCTCCTTCTCCTACCTCCGGCCTCATGAAGTCTCTATACAACTCTGCACTTTCCGCATACATTATATATTATATGTTTGTGTACAGAAATTTATTTTTGAACCAACGATTAGTGTTCAACTTGAGCTCATCATTTACTCCATTACCATATCTTACCATATAGGAAGTCATATCCGTATGTAATATTTTACATGTACGGGGTTGATGAGTTTACTGGTTGCTCCATGACATATCACATCTCATATCATGGTCAGCAGGATGGATTCATCATGAATCCTCTCTCCCTCTCTCTTTTCCTCTATTCAGTCGGCAATTCATTCTCCCCCCTTTTTAGTTTATCCAAGTTGTTCATTGCTTGTCTTTTGAGCTGGAGCTATCAGTGTGTGTGTGTATGTGTTGTGTATGTTGCGTGAAATGGTCTATAGGAAATGACCCACTGGGAATCCATGGGTTTCCGTCCGAGTCCCTACGCCCGCTTCCCCAGGGTAATCAACAATGATGCTTAATTGAACGAGAACAAGTAACACCTTCTTGGTGGTTTGAAATCTAACTAAACACGCCAATCTAAATCCCATGAGGTCTCTCTTCAAATTCTATTACTATACGACTCGATGATTATTCTTTATACTCCTCCATCTCCGAGAGTTTATCATCAAAAAAATGAAACTGACTGGGAATTGAATGGCTGGCATTTAGGCAGACGAGGATGCAATTTTTTTGAGGAAATTTAATTTATTATTTATCAAAAGAATTAATGACTGTTCTTTTTCTTCTTCTCCCCTTTACTTATTTATCTTTATCTCCATTTTTATTTGCTAGAGTTGATTTGTTGGTGACTACATGTATACATTTGAAATGCAAGAGGAGTTTGATGATGATGAATTGTGTATTCAAAGTGCCATATAATGTTACAATATGGCAATTTAATGGGGGGAAATCGAGAGAATGTAAAAATGAAGAATTCTTCGTGGGTGTTTTTTTTTTGTAATTTTCCTTGTAAATTAAAAGTTTTTCTTTTTACATGATTTGTTTTCTTGGGCCTTGTCAGAAAAATTTAGGAATCAAATCAAACTTCTTAATCAAAATGTTGACCTCTCCGTCTGGTGTTTTCTTGAATTGACAAAGATTTAAATTTCATTTTACTACAGATTTCCAGTTGGTTGCCCTACTTTACACTCAATTGTTCTGGTCTTTGATTTTCACCAGTTGAGTTTAAACTGGGCACAATCGATTGATTTGTTTATTATTTAATTTGTTTTATCTTCAGTTAAATAACGTAACACAATATGTACACCCACATCAGTGAAGTCAGACAAAACTCCAGTTAAATGATGAGGCAAATTCGTTGAATGAATTCAAGTGGAGGAACAAAAAATGGACGGTAGTTAGTCAAGAAATCAATGTGAGCATCTTCATGTTTTCCCTGAAAAGGAATTTTAATGTGGGAGTTGAGCTTTGGCAAGTTGGCACTAAACGCGTGAAACTTATTTGTATTTAATGACACGGTGAAGTTTTTTTTGCAGTCCGTATATATACTTTGTCCATTGGTGGGCTTCTCAACTACTTTCCGTACTATACATATTAACATTTTTGGTGTTTGTTCAGGAAAAAAAATCCACTCATTTTGTACGAGCTCTAATTAAATGAATTGTTATCTATATCAGGATTGTTGCTGTTGCAGTTTATACAGTCCGTAGTTCTTATGGTGTTTAAAAACTGTACTTCCCTATTGAATTTCTTATATAATATATGTTGTAGGTAGTGTGTATCAGTAGGATCAGAGAACTTGTTGAAATTTGTCGAGAACATTATCATAATACGCTCTCGTTAATTGCATCATGTCTAGTTTGTGGACCATAAAGGACCCAACTGGAACTTGGTGGAATGGTAGACTTGTCTAAATCGGAATAATATCAAAACTAGGTTGGTCTATTCTATACAGGGAGAGAAAAAAACTTGAGTTGGTTCCAAAGTCCAATGATAATTATTGTAACTTTCTAACCTGTCCTAATTTTTTTCTTCTGTGGTTGGTAATTATGCTTCTGGAACTCAGATGAGTTGATAAACGCATATATATCCATAGGGAAAAGTAAACGGAGAGACCTATATGTATGATGGCATCAAGAATGACAAGAATGGGAAGTTATGAGGTTAGACGAACGTTTCAGTGACATTGTAAAACTTACAGCATTTTCTCTATAGCTGGACTTTTCCAGCTCCTGTGTCGTCTTTTTTTCAACTCTCTCTCTTTCGATTGCTTGATCTGCATATAAACGGTCAGTAATGAAATCCCAGGTGATTGTGATAATCCAATTGAGCTTTTTTTTTGTTTCTTCTTTTCATTTCCCCTATTTTCATTTGTCTGGGTAGTGAGTATGCAGTTGTCGAATGTGGTAAGTAGTAAGAAAAAGATTAGAATATATTATTATTGAAGATTGACGAAATGAGGTAACAATTCATGGTCAAAGCTATGCAATCAAATAAAACAAGTCGTTTGCAATTACATTTTATTTCTTATTTGAAAGGAAGGGGACAAGGAAACAGCTGCATGTGGACATTAGGAATTAGAACCAAACAAAATCATTATCGTTACATTATGCAAATGGGCGAAATAACACTATAAAGATTGAATTTCTCATAGTATGTGTAATAACTGTAAGAGTCTGAGTCTGAGTAATTTGTATATACGCACACTATACACATTTGAATCAGATTACATTTTGTAATATTTCACATTTCACATTGTCCAACAAATAAAAATTAATTTACTTCCTATAAAACAAATAATTGGGATTTTTTCTATTTTATATTTAACAAGATGCTGATTGTGTGTTTTCTTTTATTTCGCAGGTGAAAATATGGTTTCAAAACCGTAGGGCGAAAGCGAAAAGACTTCAAGAGGCGGAAATTGAGAAACTAAGATTGGCTGCCGCTAGACCGTTACTGCCAGCATCATTAGGTGGACTTCTCCCTCCACTTAACCCTTTGATGGGTCACCCGAATTCGCTTCTAGCCAGATCTGCCCATTTAAACGCAGCTTTCAATCTCAACTCGCTTCTAAATAACAAAATGTAAAAAACAAAATTTTACATTTATTTCCTCTTCAAAAGATGGACGTTTCACTCATCAAATCAATGTAATGTTGTTATATCAATATCATTTTGAGTTTTCACATAAATATAGAGTGTGTATCAAGTTCAACATATTCGTTTCCCGTCATCATTCATCACCCAGAAAATCAAAGTCAAATACATATATTTTGTCAATTTAGTTTGTCTAATACTGTAAACTTGATTTCGTGAATATAAATGTAATGACAAAAAGGCAGTTTAGATTTTGAAGCAATTCATTGCACTGCCAGTATAAAGTATACAGATAGTAATTTAAGTTTAAACTTCATAGTCAGTACACAGTATCTGTACTTTTCCAACCAATATACTTAGTAGTTGTAGATTTTTTGTTACTCCGTCTGTGTGTAGTCCCATATACAAAATTTAAAAGATTATTCTGATAAAAGAAAAAGTATTGATACATGTATATGTAAATGATGAACGGGGAGCCGGAACAGTCAAGCTACCAAATAAACATGCAAGTTTAACAGCGTTAAAAGATGTTAATGATATACCTATTTAAAGTCTTTTAAAAAAATGTTATTCGTTAATTTTATAAACTTTATTATTATTACTATTATTATTTTATTATCTTTATTACATTATCATTACATGAATACCCATCTGCAAACAAGGCATCATAAAGGTGCAACAATTACCAATTTATATATTGTATTATCTCGCCCCAATGTCAGTGCTTCATATTATATACTCAAGGAAAATTGATTCTGGATAGTCGGAAGGGGTTTGTATGTATGTGTGTGTGTGCGTGTGCGTGTGTTTGTGCGTATGTTTGCTTGTATTTGTTCTGTTAGCTCTGAAAAGTGACGAGAGTTCAATGACTCATGTACGACTGTGTAAACTCTGTCACTGGACAGATCTCTCAACAACAAAGACAAACAAAACACAAGAAGAATTCGGATTGCCGAGAAGCAAGAAACATTTTTTTGTTCACAAGTTCCAAGTGTTTTTTGTGTCATGATGTGTATGACACATCATGTGTGTGTGTTTGTGGGTATTTCGGATTTCAAAATTCGAATTGAAATCTATCATCCTAAAGAAAAACGAAGACAAGATTTTTTTTTTTTTTTGTTTAGGATATTATCAAAATATTATTATTGCTAATAGTGAAGTTGCAGAGTTTTAACGAAATCGTTAAAACATAATATCTTCGTTAAAAGAAAGTATGGAAATTAGAGAAAGGTA
>JAIUND010001296.1:0-38357 GCA_034699125.1 Gisinianus flammeolus | reverse complement strand
ATAATAAATACATCTAATTCTAACTTATTTATATACTAAACACATTTAATTCAAAATTATTTACATAATAAATACATCTAATTCTAACTTATTTATATACTAAACACATTTAATTCAAAATTATTTACATAATAAATACATGACTCAATAAATGCAAGTCTCAACAAAAAATTATTTAATCTTCTTCCATTTCAACGTCTTCACTTTCAACACTTTCTAGCTCAACTTCTCTTTCATTCCTTCTTTTTTCTAACACTTCTTTGAATCCACAATCACATCTATCAAAGTTATCTGGAAATTCTTCTCCACCATAACATATTGCACAAATTATATGGTCAGGATAATCTATATAAGAATGATATTCAAGTTGACAGTCCTCACACGTATTGGAATGAAATCTACCATTGTCACAGTAACAACATCTGGCTTTTCTGCGAAGGACTGGAATCCAAAGTTCATCCTGTAGTGTGTCAGCGATGTAGTCAATTTATCCAAGTTCCTCTTCAAATTCCAACTTGAGGGATTCTCTCAGATTTTCCTCTTTTTCACAAAATTCACACAAATGTGCTGAACCAATTTTTTTTGTCTTTTCAATAGTGTCCGTAACAAACTCAATCCATAAATATTTACAATTTGTACAATACAAATCTTCTTTCTCCATGTTGCCTGGTTGAAATCTAGATGAATACTGATTCATTTACAAAACTGCTTACACTATTCGAGCTCCATTTATCTCAATCCTGTTCAAATTATAACTTGAAGGATTCTCTCAGATTTTCCTTTTTTTCACAATTCACACAACTTGGGCGAACCAATTTCTTTTGTCTTTTTAACAGTATCTGTAATGAATTGAATCCACAAGTATTTGCAATTTGTACAATACAAATCCTGTTTGTTCATTCGGACTGCTATATATTTAAATGAATCCTGACTCATGTTGTCTAGTTCACATCTAATTGAATCTTGATTCATGTTGACTGTTTGGGATCTAGATGAATACTGATTCATTTACAAAACTGCTTTCACTATTCGAGCTTCATTTATCTCAATCATGTTGGCAAACTCCCCCGTTATTATAGCTGTTGTCGTAGACGGCAATCCTGCACGAAACTAAGCATAAATTCTAAATTTACCTGGCTTCTGAGGGACAAACGAATCCTCTAATGTAGGGCATAATATGTTGAATGCAAAAATAGAATTCCCATCACCAGCATAGTTGTCTCTGTCAATAAAATTCCCATCTTCACCTGGGCGGACGCTTGAATACAAACTATTGTATCCTTCCAAATACTGATTAGATGCGATATTTACATCTATCGTCTTACTGTACGTTGAATCTCCTTGCACCACCGCTGTCGGAGTTTCCAATCCCAAATGTTTAAAATTAAAGGGATTGTCTTGATATCTACCGACAAATGTCTCTGATTTAGCAAACTGAACTAAAATTCGCTGTGGAAGTCGACTACCAAAAAGATCACCCGACTGAAAATGTAAGAGCCTGAAGGAATGGAATATGTACGCATTTCAGTCTGTTTCATTGGAAATCTCATTGTGTGTCCTTTCTTTAGTTGAGCATTATGACTTTAAAATTTCATCACCAACTTCGATTTTCATTAAACGTATTTGAATTTTCTCAAATTGAAATGTGTAACCTTTTCCAGTACCGGGAGCAGCAGCTGTCCACATGTATAAATTGGGAGGAGTTTTTGTTAATTTCACATTGATTTTCACACCATTTGGTATGTATCTTTTGGAATCAAAGAAGTCGAATAAAATTCTTCCTGACATGTCAAGTTGTTTGGAAGTAGCAATTGCTTCTTTTCGGGATGCATATCCAGTATTTTGGCCTGCCGCGTTTGGCTTTGTGTCCTTGTAGAACATTTACGATGAAAACTCCGTCTTCTTTGTACCTTCTCCATTCCCAAGGAGAACTTTGTTATAGGCTAGTTATGGATAATTCCCACCCGCATCCCCCACAGTAACATCATTTAATTGGAGTGTAATATTTTCAAACAAACTGTGCAAAAGCAAATTTGCAGTTGAAATGTCGGGTGGACTTGTGCTGGGTAAAGCGGTACCATCTTGTACAATAACCTTGCCACTTACTCTTAATTCACAGTTGTGAAGGTCAATATAATGATCAGTATTTCCAATGTATTCAAATGGAATGGCACCATGAGCTTGATTTAAATTAGGTGGTTGGGGATCAATATCTTCATAAGGACACGATTTTACGGATATGTTCGTGAATGGCGTCTTGAAGAGATCAAGCTCTGATCTGAACGCTACATTTGACAAGGGAAATTTAAACTCAGGCATGTTGATTCTTTGCTGACAAAAAACAAACTAAACGGATTTTGGTATATGTTTGATTCTTATACCTTCTTCCGCTTTCTTGTCTTCTTGGATTTGCTTTTCGTTTGACGAATTGGCTTTTTTGTTGTTGCTCTTTTAATTTTTCGTTTTCTCGTTTTTTCTGGATGGTAGTCAATCCATCATTAGACATTGGTACTAAAATTTTAATCTTTCATAAACTGCAGCCCTTTTTTCCACAAGTTACTTGTCGCATGACGCTTCACACGGAAATGTAGTTGAATCCTCAACGGTCGGTTATCGAATGAAACATTTTCGCCAAAATCATTCAAGATAAAGATGTTTATAGATTCAAAATTGTACATCTCGAGGGGAATGTAGCGGCGGAGAAAGAGTGAAGGGCTTTGTAGTAGTCCAACAATTTGACTCGGAATTATCGATTTTAGTAATGGCTCAACTGAATTTCCACAATATGTAGGTTTGATTCCCACCATAAATACATTTATTCTATTATATCTTAGTTCTAGGTTTGGATATTCCAATTTGTGTATTGTTTTTTCTGTAAAAATGTAATCTGGGGGTAAATTATTTATTCTATTAAAGTTCTTAGAAAATTGTACACGATATGTTTCTTGACTTTGATATGCAGGTTCTAAATTCCATTTGGGTGGTCTTGCCGTACTGTCGAATGTCAATTCGATAATATCTTTGAGACTGGCTCTTGCAATCTTCAATTTAATTAATGCCAACAATTGGGGAACATCCGAAATTTTAGAATCCTCTTTTATAAAGCTTGACTCATATTCATTAGGTTTTACTACTAGTTTCATAGTAATAGGTTTATTATAGGGAAGCCGAGAAAACAATCTTTTATTCACATAGTTTGGGCTACCATACACATTTGGGGGGAACTCGTTTCTCTCAAAGCCAAACTTTTTCGATATTTCTGGAGGGAAAGCCAATATTTTGTCGGTTGAATTTGAAAGTATGAAATTTCCGTCACTAAAATCATTGTATTCTATTCCCAATACAATGTCTATGTTTTGACTTTTAAAATACTCATCGGCATGAGTAAACCAGATATCCATTTCATCTGTCTTCTTGATTATACTTATTGTTTCATCAGTTTCTTCTCCTACCTACACTTTAATTATTCCATCATCAGGATTATGTCAGAATTCCTTAGATTTTCTTAAACAAAACTCAAAGTCAGTTAATGCTACTTCATAGGTATTTTCTGGTAATTTGATGGGGATGTATAAGTGATTGGAAAATTCACTTGAACCCAGCTTGGTTTTATTACCAAGGATGACGTAGAATCCATCATTTGTCTCCACGTTGTTAGTTTCACTTCTTACACACCAATAAATACACAAGATCTGTACGTGTTCCTTTTATTTAAATTTTAAATCTTGTCCACTTTTATATTTTTCTTGTCTTCTCGGCGTACGTATTATTGATGAAAAGTGAGAAGATAATAATCCACTTGATATATTATAGTCTTTCAGCACTTGAATAAAAGTATCAAGTCCCTCTAAATTATCAGGTTTCACTGTACCATCTGTTGCAAATGATATAAAGTCCAGTATATGACTATCATTTACAGTATTGTTTTTATATACAATTTCTCCATTAGAATTCCAGCCAAAATCCTTTGTCTGGGTAATGTATTTTAATATTGTTTCTCCATGAGTTTTTTGTCCTTTTTTAACATTGACTCTATTGTTGAAATATCCAATTCCATAGAGTTATCAATTTGCATCAGTTTATTATATTCCTCGATTGGCAAGACTGTATAAATCTGCATTTTTTATACAAGCAAGTAAATTATCTTCAAGTAAAAAGAGCACCACTGCACTCATCAGTGCTGTCACTTTCACAAAATGTTTAATCACCATACTTCTCACTGTTTTTGGCTCCCATTTTATTTTTAGTAAAAATGTCACATCTTTATTAGGTTTTCCAATAAAATTCTGATAATTTTGAATAATTTCGATAATCAAGCTTATTTCTTCATTTGTTGAGTTCTTAATTAATTTTTTTCCTTGAGCTAAACTTGATTTGTCTGAGAGTTTACACAGAAATTGTCCGTTGGCTATAACGTTCTCCATTTAACTGAAGATAAAGTAGCAAATCGTTTATATTACACTTAACAATCAGTTGGTACATATATTTCTAAATTTTTGTCAACAAACAGAGAATGTCCTACTCTAAATTTATCAGGACATTGCTGCGAAAAATTTAAGAATAAATATCCATTTCAGTTGCACGTTTATACGCATCAACTAAAAACTTGGTATTTCCCGGACAAAATTGTTTAGCAATATTAGTAATTGAGCTAATATCCCTCGGTGATTTCATCATTACCAGGTATATACTATTGATTGACAGCAGACGAAGATTCTTTGTGAATAAAGTTTGAAGGTTTATTATTAAACTGATTTTTCTATGACGAGAACCGACGATGAATAATTCACTTATTAATTTATTATGTTCGTTTGAGGCTTCAATTAGTTGATCATCGAGAACTAATAAAGTATTTCCTTTCACTAGTGTATCCGCTTCCTCAACATCCGTTGTGAATATGATACTCTTATCATGTTTTTCCAAATCTTGAAGCAAGGGTTGATCTTCTTTGTACACATAAATTACAGTATCAATTTTTTAATCAAAAACTGAATCACTTTCTTTGATTAATTTGATGATTAAAGTTGATTTTCCAGACTGTGTAGGTCCAAAGCAAGAAAGAGTAGAAGGATGATGTAGTTTTAGCGTTATTTCATTTTGAGCCATACTTATAGTTCACTAGTTTGACACATACTGAGTAGTTGAAAAAATATGTTCACATTATATTCTTTTCCAAATGTTTAGGTATTTTGAGATTTTGATGATTTGATTTCATTATGATTTTTTCAAGTGTATCCATCTTACTCTGATTCCCAAAAGGATTCCGAACTGGATTCCGAACTGGATTCCGAACTGGATTCCGAACTGGATGTGTTCTCACAGATACAACTCATGTAGTCGAACTCATTACACTGTGGACATTTACATTTGCCACAATCTTCACATTCACATGGACAGTTACATACACTGTCATCCTCTTTTTCAAATGACTCTGTGATTTTAAATGTATAGGTTTTGTGTATAGGGGGAACACATTTGCAGTCAACATCATACTTTTTCATACAATCGTTACCATGTCGATTGCAATGTCTCCAAGTTTCCAACACACAACAGGAACGATCATTTTCTTGTACAGACATTTTATCAAGCTTGTTTCTTCCCTCAGTCCTCACAACATACTGTGATTATTTCTACTTGCTTACTGAAATACTGGACAGGGGAAAACAATTACTCTATTCACACTGTATACATACTTTATGCACTTACTATTTAAACTCACTATATATATATATGTATACATGTATTATATTTACTAGATAGACAGTATATATACTCACTATATACTTTTTATATATTCATTTTCCTTCGCTTGCTTGGAGTACATTCAATGGGGTCAGTTGCTGCTCTTTTAATACATTTATTTCCGTAAGCGCAAGTGTTTATACCATCAAAATAATGAAGTTTGAGCTCAAGATGATTAAATGCTTTCTTTTCAACTGAGACTGTACAAAGCTGTTGATCGTAAGATCTAATATGTCTAGTATTCACATGAGCAAGTTTTTCCTGCATTATTATTTCCTTGTAAAAATTATGCTTGCCTTCAGGCATAAAAGCCTCTTGCACTCCTTTACACTTTTGTATACTAGTTTCGTTTAAGTCAGGCTTCTTTTTTATGAGTTCAAATAATATATCTTGTGGAAGTTTCTGTAGCAATGAATAACACTTTGAGGAAATTCCAACAAACTCTTTAATGTACAACATTTCTATTTTAAATTTACCCCCTACACCTTCATTTTCTGTCGAGTACAGTGAATGAGATTTTTCAAAATTGCTATAGCCAAACAACCATGATAAATTTTTCATCTTTTGATAATATTCTGACTTTGTTGCAACAATATGAGCCAAAATCGAGTCCGTGTTACTATAAGTGATCTGTATTTGATCGAATTCTGTCATTAGTCCTTCATAATATGAGTCATAAAGTACGATTCTAGCTTTATCCGTAATGCATTGACCGGAAAGTAGAAGCGATCAAAGCAAATCTTGGTTTTTGCTGTTGTAATTATGCTAATATCTTCATTTAAAATTGTAAAATTTTTAAAAGTTGGTCGACTCAATAGTTTCAGACAATCATGTCGATTTTGACAAATATCAACATTAACAAACTTTAATGGTGATTCCAAGAATTTTCCATAACATGCATTTCCCATTAATTTCCAGAAGAAGAGTCCAAAATTGTCTTTAGACATTTTTCTTTCAATAAAAATAAATCTACAAATTTTCACATGTAATCGATTTGCTGGAATTTCATACCTTTGTGCACTTTCTCCAAAATTAAACCATGAAGTAGATAATAAGGAAGTGCAGTGCTATGTAATACATAATTTTGTTTATCATATAAAGTTAGCAATAAACGTTCTTACTTTAGTAAGAATTTCAAGTCTATATTTTGCTTCTTTGCAGCATTTTTTTGATATTCTGAGAGCATTTCATATTCCACAGTTTGTTTCTGAGGTGCAAATGGGAGTGAATCTGAATAGGCATGAATGGATTCAGGCACTTTTAAATCAACTTCAAGTAGCCAACCATCATGCCCATACATTCCAGAATTTTTCAAGTTTCATTCAGTGGATTGACTTCCATTTCTTTTATTTCTTCATCTGTCATCCATTGGAAATCTTTATACGGAAGTGGTGTTTTCATTATATTTGAATACATAGCATTAAGATCAGCATACAAAAGAAAAAAGGATTCTTTGTTGGGATCGTTTGAAGGCAAATCTTCATTGTTTGCCGTTGCTATTCGCTTCACTACAAACGCATTACCCCCACGCACTCCCCGCTCTATAAATTTAATTTTTTCAACCGATTTCAAGTATTCTATTGGATATTCACACATTTGCATTGCAGCATTCAATGAAAAACTTGGGCAAGACCAGAAGTGTAAAGGATCTATACCAAATTCACTCATTCCATTTACTTTAAAAGCTTGGAAAATCTGAGCTAACAACAACACATCAACTGCTTGATAAATTTTAGAGTATTCATGGACATTTTCACATTTCAATTGGGAGTATACTTGCTTTGCAATTTTATAGTTTTTGTCTGAGCATGGGGAATTTGTTAGTTTATTATAAAACGCTTCCTGTGGAGAAAGACCTACATTCTCCTTAAAAATAGAAGGATCAGTTAGAAATTCGTATGGATATGGGAGCTTGGAAGTAAGTAAAGGTAGATGTTTGGAACCATTTAAATGCTGAGCCAAAAAAGGAAAAGTCAAAGCTAATTTTTCTGAATCAATTTCTCCATCTCTCAGATTTTTGGATAGCTCATCTAGACTGCTGCTGAGAAAGTGACAGGAGTCCATTAGTTTGACTTTCCCATCCAAAACCATTCCAAGAAATCCACTTTGGGACTTTGGAATAACGTGAATTTTTTTTATAATTCCAGCCTTCAAACCATTTACAATTAAATGATTATCATATCGTGTACTATTATGTGCAAGTACTGGTAGTTGCAGACGAGGCTTAGCTATTAAATTACAGGATCCACATATTGAATTCAGAAAATGACCTTGAATATGTGAATGGTGAAAAGTCTTGAGATTTTCAGTTGTATATTCACTGTTGCATGTTGTCTTTTTAATTTTTTGTTTGCTTTATTTCTCCTGGGGCATAAGGGGTTCGAGACCACTCGAGTTTGCTTCCGGTATTTCATCTTCATCATCATCTGTTTTCTTTTTCACTTTTCTTACTCTCTTCTTTAGCTGGTAGTTCATCCATGAGATTTTTCTTCAACAATTCTCGATATTTTCCATTAATATCTGCTTTCTCATCATCAAATGGAGCGCAGAAACTTTCAAAGTCATAATACATTGTAAAATAAAAAGGAATTGTTGCTCCCCAGTTTTTAAATTTAAAGTACTTCTCTTTAGGGAAAGTGATTTGTTGTGTATTCACTTTGAAACAATTCACATGTTCATTGTAGACAGATTCATTTTTTTCAAAGATGTAAATATCATGAACTTTGACAGGAAATTCTAATCCTTCGATATTAAATTTTTCACAAATGGATTGAAACTTTTTTTCCTTATCTGTCTTTCTTTGGAATATCCTGCTGATGTAAAACACGTGCTACGTTAAATATGAAGCAATAGGGAGCATTCGAACTAACGTTTAAAAGTCCTCTTTTCACTTTGAGTCCGAGGGGGAGTTTCACTCTTCCTGAACCAGAAATTCCTTCATATTGTCCAATATTAACATCAAGACATTGAGCATGATCAAACACAATTCAAAATTTATTGAAATTTGATACACGTAAATCAATTTCATGATATGCAATTACAATGCAATTATTTATTTCTGATTCATGTAACGCTATTTGACTGTTTGTTCCTATCCAAGTCGTTGGATTGTCTTTTGAATCTTTTAAATTTTTTAATTGGATTAAAAGACGAAAACAAATTGTTATTCCTTTATATGATTTCAGATTTTCACTTATTAAAAGAGTTGACGGTTTTTTAATATGTTCAAAGACTTGAAATAATGTTTCATTCTGTTCTTTAATTTTCGCAGAGTACAGTCTTGAAGTTGATCTGTGACATATTTTATTAAGACTGAAAAAATCCAAGGTAACTTCTCCAGCTTTCGGACCAGCATGACCTAAATGTTGACCTTTCTTTGGGCATCCATTTTCTAAATTTTGAGAAAGTGAAGCATGATTTTCGTTACAATCCGGACAGTTATGCTGATCCCAGTAGTGAAGTTTTTTTGAGAAAAATTTCTTGGGGCAAATACCACAAGGAATGCCATTGAATTTTACACGGGGCATTATTGTAAAGTTGTTTCACAGATCTATTAATTTGGTACACAAATCAATACAAGGCTTTTGCATTCAGAAAACACTTTAAACACCATTGAATAGTTTTTCCTTTTCTTTCAACAATGCGAGAGTTAAGTTTGCCAAATAATTCACAGTAATAATAACGAGAATTTTCAATTTTCCTTGGAGAAAAGCATATAACACACAAATGTTCTTTACATTGAATACAAAACAATGAGTGTTCTGTCTCATGTTTTTTGACTTCAAATTTAACCATAATTTAATACTCGCACATCATGTTGAGGTAGAGTCAAACGATAACGACGAGAAATTCCGTATTTATTTGTACATGAAACGCGTATAGGTTTTCGAGTAAATTTACACTTTAAACAACTTAAATTATAATGATAAGTTTTAGTTTTTGCTATTTTTTGTCTATATATCCAAAAATATCTGAAAAATATCTTCCGTTTATGTGTTCAAGGGGAAAACATTTAACACAGAGTTGAACTCTACAATCTTTAGTCTATAATATGATTTCTGAATGATGACGGATAATAAAATTAACCACCATTGTTGGTAGCTTGAAGTGTAGCGATGGAATGAACTCGCCAGATATAATACATGGGTATTTTCTCTCCAGAGTTAGTCAGAACTTGTCCCTTGACATGTCAACATGAATTTTTCGTGCACATTTTGCTTTGATAGATTTTCAAATTTACAAAAATACATTGAGCATTTAGATGAACATACTTTATTGGAAAAAAGTGAGACTAAAATAACTGACGTGAGTTCTCAAGTTCAAGAAATTAGCTGTAAAAATTGTGGACTTGAATGGCTTTCAAGTAAAGCTAAAATTCTTTCTGAATATTTGGGTAAACGAATGTGCAGTGACTGTGCATTTTAAATAGAAGAAAGAAAAAAAATTGCTTCAAATTTCAAAAATTATTTTGAAAAAGTTCAAAGTTTGGATCAAGTTACTGATCCGAATTTATATGTGAAAGTCCGTCGCGCATATTTTTCTTGCTGTGTATGTGATTACATGGCTTTTGATAAACAAAAATATATTATCCAGACTATTACTGTGTTTGTGATTATTATAAATATCTTTCACAATTCGAAACAAGCGATTAAAATACTTTATTTCATTTGGATTTTACTATTTCTCCAGCATTGCATTGCAGTGAAATGGGAATCAGAATGCTTTTGGTGTTTGTTAGTTGGAGATTCATTACAAGTGGATTTTTAGGAACGTTCTCAACCAAATTATCAGTGCATTAGAAATTCATATCACGCATCTTACATATCTAATTTACATAATACATCTTTAGAACCTGTAAAAAACTGTACGTGGGATGAGCTCTGGGCTCCTGTGCCCATGCCATTACCACAAACAGATTTTCAAGATGAGATGAATTTACTTATACAGTCAATCCGCTGGAGCCTGAAAGCTTTAAACTATACAAAGGCTATAGCAGATGAAAAAGGGATGTCAAATGAAGTTGGATTAACGGTATCCTTAGTTTGTTTTTTACTTCTGTATGCAATCCAGTTTTATCTGCTGTTTAAAATATCAAGTATCTCGGATTGTCGAAGGAAATTTGACCTTAAGTATCCAGATTCAAACTTAAGGCAGAGGTATAATGAGCCACCCCCAGCTGAGAGTCGAGATGAAGTTGGTTGAAGATTAGTCAATAAAAAACTTGTTTTGACCAGATGTTCTACCGATGAGAAACAACAGGTGTCCCTTGACAACTTGCTAGTTTTATCTTAACTTGACTGGTATTTAAACCGATAGAAAATTGGAATCAGGGTTCACTCCGAATCTGACATGAGCAAACCTACATCTTCTAATAATAGTCCAACTGAAAGCAATCGGATTACCCCAGAGACTCCTGAGGAAGATAGTGAAGTTCTCGATCCCAACAATCCCAAGTCACCCCAGTCCGGTGAATTAGAAATAGTTGAAGTGCTTGATCCCAACCATCCCAAGTCGCCCCAGTTTTTTTGCAGAACAAATTCTCTATGGTTCGGGAAATATAGAGTGATAACCAGTGAGATCAGCGAAATATTAAAATTTCTTCATTTGTGTGTAGCGAACGGTGGGGAATTTCATGATTCCCGAATTGTTTTCCCTCTAAGTGAGTTAAGTTTAGTTATTCAAGAATTTGAAAAACTATTGGAAGAAATCAAGACCACACCCGAACTCCAACTCATTCCATACCTTGTCTACAATAAAGAATTTGGACAAAAACGCCAGACGGACGAGGATTTCTGGCACCCTAGTGTCACATATACTTTACCTAGTGAAATTAAAATAAGAGCGGAATTAAAAGAGTGGGGCTACTGTATCCATATTTTAAAACCCAAAAGTCATCTGGATTATGAAAAGTGGAATGAACCCGTTGCCAGTTTTTTAACTTACTGGGCTGGACAATTTGTTTTAAAATTAAAAGGAATTTTTGACCGGATGTGTTAGAAAATAAAAAAAATAAAAAAACAAAAAACTTAAAAAAAAACAAAATGTGTAGTGAAAATTGGAGTTTGGGATTTTGAAGACCGCGTATTCAAAGTGAACGATCTGGTGATTTACTAGTTTCCCCGAGTATCTTAGAAATCCTACGTTTCACGTGTTCAAAGTTCTATCCATTCCGAGTCAGCACGGTAGACCACTTTACCAGCTTCAAGCTATTGATCATCCGGCCAATCATCTTGTAGATAATTTTGATGAAAGTTTTAGACCTCTGAGCACATTGGCCCAAGGCGACGACCTCTACCCATACTACGAGTAAAAAAATTGATAAAATTAAAACTACAAATAGATTATTGTGCAAAACCATTAAAAATTTGAAAACAACTCATCAATTGGAAGTCATTAAAATATTAGAAGAGTGTAAGAAAACTAAAAACAGTTGTGGAATAACTTATAATGTAAATTTGTAATAATGTATATATTTTAATGTAAATAGTTTACAATACACAATTTATGCAAAAAATAAAAAAATCCCCCCAAAAAATGCACATATGCGGGCAAAACTCACATACAGATGTAAATACTAAAACAATTCAAATATATTTTCAAGCATAATAAACACGTGTAAGTTCTTCAATTAAGATTTCAAAATATAATAATCACACATATTTCTGTTACATATTTGTAAATTCACACAAATTTAACTAAATTGCTATTAAATTTGTAAATAGAATATAATTAATATGTAGCTATAGAAAAGAAAAAAGAAAATGTAATAAAAACTGTGTAAAAAAATCATTCTGTAATATTTTCTAGCAATTGATTTCTCAATTTTGCTAAGTATTCCGTCCGATAGACACAATTCATATTACGAGCAGTATTTACAGGATTATTGTAGAGAAATGATAATAGAAAACGGTAATGAACATCAATTTTTGCAATTTTACTCCCCACCTCATAGTTCTAGAAATTAACAAAAAACAAGAATCACAAAATTACATTTTCTGAAGATCATTTTTATTTCATATATTATTATGTTTGCCGTACATATTAACTTACAGTACAAAACTCCTTGTAGGCTCGACGAATTAATCGAATCAATGAGAACTCTTTCCCTGTAGAAAATCAAAAATCATACAACAAAACAATATAAGTATACAAATATAATTGAATATAGGATTGGATGATATAAAACTTAATAAAAATCTTCTTTTTTACCCATGTCTCATTTGGTCTCATCTGCATGAATTTGAGAAAAGTCACATGGGCGATCTGAGAATACAATCGGATTTAGCTCTTCGCTCCACCGACGAAGGGTTTCGAATTTCTTGTGAGCAGCAGCTAGTCTTTCAGCATAATAAAATGTTCGACAACTGGTGGCATGAAGCAAATCATAAAATTCGGTTGAAATTGTTGGAAGATCTAAGTATGATGAGTTGGTGTGGGGAAGACTGAGGACGTCAGCTTGTTGTTTTCTCTTTAAACGTTTAATTTGAGAGCGTTTTTTATTTTTTGCTGTTTTTTGCATTCTTCTCTTATTTTTTTAATGTGAGATTTAAAGGTTATGTTTTTACTTGAGGTTTGTTGATTTAAATCATTAGCAGACTCAGATTTGCTCACATTTCCTTCCATGGCTTTGTTCATAAATGGAGTAGGTGTGGAAAATTTAAAGGTATTATCTGCTGAAAAAATTGTGAGGGGTATCTTGGTTGTTACTGTGACTTGGAGGATTGTTTATGTAATTGTAGTTGTGACCGTAGTTGGAATTGTTGAAGATGGAATTTTAGTAGTTATTTTCGTAGTTACTATTTCTGTAGTTGAAAATGGAGTGGTTGATGTTTGGATTTTAGTAGACTCACTGTTGGACATCAGAGAGGAAATTTTATGAATTGGAGTAGACTCACTCGTTGAAGTCGAAGTAGAGATTCTATGAGTTGTAAAAGATGATGGTGGGATTTTAGTAGTATATTTTTTGGTCAAAGTCGGAGTGGAGATTGTACGAGTTGGTGTTGGGATTGAAGTAATCATTTTTGTATTCCAAATCGGAGTGGATAATGTTGAGTTTGTAGTAATCATTCTTTTGGTTAAAATCGGTATGGAGATTCTATGAGTTGGACTTGATGTTGGGATTGTGGTACTCATTTTTCTAGTCCGGCTCAGAGTGGAGATTCTATGAGTTGTAGGAGATGATGATGGGATTTTAGTAGTATATTTGTTGGTCTGACTCGGAGTGGAGATTCTATGAGTTGGAATTGATGTTGGGATTGTGGTACTCATTTGTCTGGTTCGACTCGGAGTGGAGATTGTATGAGTTGGGATTGATGTTGGAATTGTAGTCCTCATTTTTCCGATCCAAATTGGCATGGAGATTCTATGAGTTGGAATTGATGTTGGGATTGAAGTACTCACTTGAGTTGAGAGCGGACACATTTCAGTAGTAATGATGTGTGAAGTACTTACTAAATTACTCACATTCACTTGTCTTTTATTAGATAACTCATTTCCTTTAAAAAGTTGTATATATTTTTAATTCTCTGGCATAAAATATCTTTTCTTATCTTCATCATTTCCTACAAATAAAAATTGAAAAGCATACATGACATAAAATTTCAACTAATACATTTGAACCTTGAACAAAAAAGAATGATTTTACTTATGTGTACCTCGTTTTTGGATTGTCGGGATAGCGAATGGACAGCTTAAAACTGTCTTGTGGAGAGAAATTACTCCTTCGTATGAAAAGTCTTCCGGATTAACACAATGCATTTTATGCGTACGAGAAAGGAAAAAATAATTTCCTTTCCCCACACACACTTCACACAAATTCAGTGTCACCACACATAGAATTTCCAGCAGCAAAACCAAACCAATTTTTCGGATCATGATGATATTCAAAACTTGAGTAATCGAATTTAAAAACGAGAATGAAAACCAAAAATGATTTGTACTCGGAAGAAAAAGAAGATGAAGAAAAAGTTCATTCAAGAGTGCTGTTAAAGCAAAATTCATTGTTGAGGCTAGACACAAACATATTAATTACATGTATACGCAAGTGAAAAATACTCTTCATTTCTGAATCATCATCACAAAATGCGTAGAATTGATAGGGAGTACATACAAGTAAATGAAACATGATATTGTAGTTAATAATTATAGCTGGAAAATAAAAGTGCATGTCTAGCAGCTATATGCATATGAAAACGACTGGGTTTCACTAGCAAGTGGTCAGAGCGAAGGGTTCAAATGATTAGGTATATGATTACGATTCTCCCCCTTTCGTACCGATTTCCATCAAGAACAATAAAGCCATTGCAGCACCTGCTGCTCCCACCCTTTTCATACAATTTGAGGTTAGATACATTTATTATGTATATTACTAGTTTTAAAATACTCTATTGTATGCTTGTAAAAATATGAAAAATACATTGAAGAGCTTGAATATATTCTCTTTGTACATATAGCTTGCTTTGAATATAAATAAAGTAATATTTCTATATGAGATCCGCATCGGTGAACGCAAATCTAAAAGCAACAAAAGTGATGCACTTAATTAGTGTGTTGTACTGAAAGTGTCTAAAGAACTTGCAAAGTATATAAACTATACAAATAAAAGCACAATAATAATAAAAATACTAATAATAATGCAGATGAAAAAGCAGATTTTCCGGAGACTGTAAGAGACTCGCGCAAAAATCCTATTCAAAATCTAAACTATATACATACAATAAGAAGATTTTCCGGAGACTCAAAGAGACTCGCGCAAAAATCCTAGTCAAAATCTAAACTATATGCATACAATAAGCAGATTTTCCGGAGACTCCAAGAAACTCACGCAAAAATCCTAGTCAAAATCTAAACTATATACATACAATAATATAAAGCAGTTTGAAAAGCGAATTTGACTCCCGAAAAAATCCTATTCAAATTTTAAACTATGTACATAGAAAAGCAAATTAATAATAATAATAAAACAAATGACCTTTTTATAATGTCCAATTCTGCAGCTTCTTTTTTTTCTTTGATGAAAACTTTCCTTGAATCACCCTTCATCCTAATTTTTTTATTTTTTTATTTTCACTTCCACTTTTCTTTTTTGCAACATCTTTCTTAGCTTCAATACGATTTTAAATTTTTCTTAATTCACGATATACTTTCAATCCATACTCCCTTGAAAGACCATTATCATCATTTACACTAGGTGATTCATCAGGCACTGTATTAGTAGTAATAGTAATAGGAGTAGTATCACTATCAACATTAATGTCACTGATTGCTGCATTATCATTATTATTATCACACACTGTAATTTTATTGTTAATTGATGAATCACTTAGGTTTAATACATTTAGATCCCGAACTTGCGAAGATCCACCAAGTCTATTTCCATTAAGACGTAAGCGTTTGTCAGTAGATGATGATGAAAAAAACATTGATAAGCTTTTGCAAACACTTGCTTCGCGAGTACTCGCTGCTTCTTATTTATTCCCGTTGTTTTTTCTTCTTCTTTTAATTGGGTTTGTATTGCTGTCTCCAAACAATGACATCCCACTATCTGTACGCTGATGTTTGAACGATCCAAACCATAAAGGTTGTGGATCATGATAAATGATTCGGAACTGTAAATAGATAAGTCAAATTCAATTTATACATAACTCTCGCTCTGTCTCTCTCTCTCTTTCACTTTCTTTCCCTCTTTTATTCTTTATTTGTAAGTAAATTTATGTATTTTATTGTGAAAAGTTAGTACTTACAAAGCCGTTCGGTATTTTGACAGTTGATCATTTTCTTGGATTATTTGCGATGACATAGCAGTAATCCAAATAGAGATCGTTCGATTCGATCATGTCATTTTCCCAAGTAAAATCTGAGGGATCTGGTCAATTTTCCCACTCCACCATATATTAGACTAGATTCCTACTATCGTATGTATGGGCATGTATACGATGTAAAACATAAACCTTGAAATTAAGAAAAATATTTGCATATTTATTATTATCATTTTTAATAATAATAAAATAAAATTTACTTTAAGGAATTATTTTTAGACACACTCAATTCTTTTGATTTTTCCTCGTGTATTTCTTCCCCACCCTCTAACTCGTATTCAATGTCCAAAGGAACAGGAAGAGGCGAAAGGAAATCACCTCCAGTTGGGGGAACATCTTTCGTTTCAGCATAGCAGACTCTCTCTCTCTTTTCGTAATGAAAATTCATTACGAACTTCGTATCTCGACAACAGATACAATTCACGTGGCGTGTACGGTGTGTAATCTCCATTAGCCAACTCATCCAGTGGGAGTCCTTTAAATACAAAATAATATCATATTTTAGTTAATAGCTTCATAATATATATACATATATATGTGTATAGTATATCATACTATATACAAACACAGTGACTATACACATTAGAAGGACAAGTACTATACTTATATATTATATAAGTTGTATGTATATATAATTTTTTACACTTACTAGTGTCAAAGTCAATAACATAACTTCCAGTTCTACACATGGGGCATGATGATCTCCCATGTAATTTCTTCGTTTCGCGAGACCATCTCAAAGCATATTCAGTAATATATATAGAGCTTGCATCCTTACACAAGCATGAGAACCTTGCAAGCTCTACATATGTATGAGTATCTACAGGTTTGTATGATATGGGACGTTTAGCATCTCTTTGTATTCCCAATTCAATCCTTCTTCTCACTGTGTCATCTTTTTCCGGTTGTGTGGATGGTGGGACATGTCCTAATACAAATATAAAAAACAATAACATTAATCAATATTTGTTTCACTTTTTAGTTCAATACAAATATAAAAATGCTAAACATTCTATTTTACTTTCTTGTTGGAAATTCAAGTAATCCATCTTGAGTACTGACTTTGAAATTTCCATTAACTTCTCACACAAACTCCAACTGTATACTAAAATAACAGCATTTTCATATTTTAATATATGTACACAGATTTGTCAGTCATTTTCATTATATAGCATTCATTTACAATTTATACATAAATTACATATTTACATACTCATTTTTATATATACAAAATGAAATTTCAATATCCTTTCATATTTTTTTCATACCTTTTGCATTTGTTAAAAATTTCAAGAGAATCCAATTTATATTAAGGAATCAAATCCGTATTCAAATTCTCAATGTCCCTAATATATACAGACAGTAACAACATTTCATATTAAATATATATACAAAATTACATACGATCATTTTTTTTAAATACCATTCATTTAATATATACGTGTACATGAATTTTATATTTATATACACATTTTTATATACATGTAATGTTTCAGTACAGTTTCATATTTATTCTTACCTTTTTAATTGTTGAGAAGCAAAAGAGAATCAAATTTTGAGGAATTCAATACATAGCACATGTAAATATTTTACAAGTAATAGAAAGAGAGAGAATAAAAACACGTCACTTTGTATGTAGTGCAAGTTCAATTATTGTATTCCATATAGTTCAATCACTTCACTTTATACATTACATATACTCCAATGAGTTAAGTTTTTCAGACAAATACATACATTCACACACACACACACACACGTGAAAGACGATTAAAAAAATATAAATATACATTGAAAAGTTTAAACTTGTTCATTCAAAGTTGCATGAGAGAGAGTAACGGACGTGAAATTGTTTGTTTACAATTTTTTTCCAAATCACTAGTTGGAAATTTTGACCACAGGAAGCATTGCATTAGCAAATGCCCCCGCACGCACGGCTCTTTCTCTCTCTGTTTTTTACTCGAGTTTTTATGTGTATTTCATACACATAATATACATTCACGTGTTTTCGAACACGTGATAAAGTGTCTATAATATAGACATTTAGGCTCCACCCCCAAAATACCCGGGAATCACCGCCCGAATCCAATTTCAATGAGGATTAACAAGGTAGTTTGGTTACCTTAAAAAATTGATTAAACTTTATGCAAAACTCTATTCGTAGAATTCAATCAGCTAATCAGAACTCAGCTTCTTACCTTTTCTGATAATCTTGTCATGTGACCACATTTTTCTACTACAGGCTATCTGCCAGCTTCATGCTGCAACATTTGAGAACCAGCGTCGTCTTCAGGGAATCAACAACTTCAGAGGAACCCATGGCATTGTCCATGCATTATGCATACACGTCAAGAAAACTCATTATTTTTAGAGTTTTATATCCCAATATGATACTATAGTGGTCAAATGTTGACCAACGTCGTCACTATCGGCTCCAGTGTGTATACTAATGTAAATCTGATGACGGTGGTCTCCACATGTCCAAGATGGCCCAACGCTTGGCGTACTCCTGGCATATTCCTAAGAAAACAGCAAAAAAGCACATGCTCCATAATATGCAGCAAAGATGCATAATATTCATGCGAAGAGTACTACCTTAATGCTTAATTAACTCACTTATTTAATATATTCATTCGTCAAATATAAATTTTCAATTGGTATTTATACTAACCCTGCTAATAGCTTTACAATTATTTAAACTGCAAAGCTTATTAGACTTAAATGCTTCTAGGAACCCTAACATGTGACTACAATTTCAATATAGCGTAACTTAAGGCAGTAATGTGCTGTGTTGTGTACGGAGGTTAACCAGGTTTTGAATGTGTGAGCGCGAGAAGTTTATCGTTCTCTCCTTAAAATCTGCGAGTTGAGTAAACTTTTCGTCGAATAATGTAACAATGCTATTTCAAACTTAATTTTTGTTTTTACGGTTTCAAAAATTTAAATACCAGTTCAATGCCAAAAGGTTTTGAGGCATAAGCCGCATGGTGTGCATAAAAAATGATGGATGAGTGAATTATGCGTCAACAAGTGGATGCTTCTTTAAGAGCATACTTCTCACTCCTTATGGCATATGATGTTAAAACCCATACAACGCCGACCTTGCCACCTTGCAGCTTACACTGCAACATCTTTTGGCATCAAACTATATCAATTTTTCTATTCACTAAGTAAACAAGTACGGCCACTTCATAGAAGCTCATTGCTAATTGACCTACGAAACAAATTCCAGATTTTTTGGCGATGGCTGCCTTTTAATGTTGGATGAGCCATTTGATTTATGTACGGATAGAGTTGAAGTAGCTGAAATGAAAGAATCACTTGGTGTTAGTGACTCAGAAGTAACAATATATGGCTGGGGCAGAATAATCAATGAAACATACCCTGTTGTAATTCAAAAGATTGTTCAAAAAATTGTTTCCAAAGAAAACTGCACGGAACACAAAGATTTGGATGCAAAAACACAAATTTGTACTTCTTCAGGTGATAAACAGGGTGTATGTTGTCATGATTGTGGTAATCCAGTAGTTTGTACGTCCTGTGGTGGAGTAAAATCCTTAATTTAATTTGCAACTGGTGGTCATCAATGCCAAAATGGCAAGGGTTTTGCAATCAATACAAGCTTTGTAAATCTTAAAAAATGGCACGATGATGAAGAAAATAAGTGTGCAGCAAACTAGTAAAAATAAATAAAGTTTAAATTGAACTTACTGATAAACTTGCAAGGTGTTTGCTATGTTTTCGGGTTTGACCTGGAATTGACCTTACTGGTCAACTTGAGTCTCCTTAGATATGAATACGAAAGAATTACGTGTTAATTTTTCGTTTTCAAAAAGTAACAGAATTTCCAAGTTTGGTTTTGACTTGTTTTTCCTTTAGTATAAATAAATGAGACTTTTGAGAAGTGCTTGCGACCGACTTTCAAAATTGTTTTTTTTCTAATACAATCAGTTCACATGACCTACACAAACAGGAAATGCGATTTTGAAAATTTTTTACATTTTTGAAATCGGTCCACTGGTTTCAAAATTCTGCTTCATCCCATTTGTGCCCAAATTGAAATCGCAGATTCAAATTTGGGTTCAGCTGGGACTTTACGTAAAGGCAAGTTGATGGAGACGTTGTGGCTCTGAGCATTTTGGTTCTTGAACGGCTGCCGGTATTTACACGGCCGTCCATTTGGTCAAATCGACCCTTTTGGGTCAGTAGTCGGCCCTCCAGTTTATGACCTACAACGCCCTGCTCACCTCCATGCATCTATAAGGGCTGTTCTCTTCTTCCTCCGCAATCCACACGTGACTCGGACCATCTTTAATCAGATCCACATTCAAGATCCAGGTACAAAACATGGGGGTTCAATTATTTCTGTAACAAAGTTCTTAAAAGAGCTTAAGGAAAAAATGTATATATCGACTGTTAGGTTAAAAAAGGACGATAATCATAATTCCTTAATTTCGTTTGACCGGGTTTGACCTGTTCTGGAGGTCAAAGTATTAGAGATGGAGCTTTGGATCAAGCGACATTATTGTAGAACAGGTCATGAGAGACAATAATGTCGCTTGACCCAAAGCTCTATCTCTAATACTTTGACCTCCACAGAGCAGGTCAACCCGATCTAACGAAATTAAGGAAAATAATTATAGTACGTTTTTGAACTTAACAAACGATATATAAATCCGTTATACACTTGTTTATTTTCATGTGTGGAAAATGGATTGTGTAAAAGTGCGGAAAGTTCAAATTTTACTGGGTTCCGAATTTTAATTCAAGTTTTTCTTATATATTTCGTCTGTCTGTACAAAATCGGGTTCCAAGGCTGATGGACTACACACTGCAGGAACTGTTGATTTTGCTCCTCCCATCGTCACTCTTGATCACGTGTCCACTCATGTTCATCATCGCTTATTTGTACCAATGTGGACTTTCTTCTTTTTCTTCACGTTCGTCCAGATTCCATTTCAAGATGCTTTAAATTTCGCGCTCGCTGCTATATGGCGTATGAAACAATGACGCTCTTGTATTTTCTATCCGTCTGCTATATTTCGAGGGTTTTTCATTCAATTTGGATTCATTCAAACGCGAATGGAGCGCGTTTGACCTCTACAGATTTTTCTTACTTTGCCCCAGAAAACCGGTCACGGAAACCGTCTAGTCGTTTCCTGGGGCAAAGTAAGAAAAATCTGTAGAGGTCAAACTAGGTCCTTTAAAAAAAATCTAAAAAAACCACATCGAATGACGGGTCTAAGGAAGAATTTCAAACTAGAAAAATTAAAATCGGTTCAGAAATGAAGACGTGAAAATGTCAAAACATTTTTTTGTATGTAATTCAATACACGACCCACGGGTCAAACGGGTCAAATTAAAAAAAAATGACAAGTGCCAATAATTATCACTTGGTGTAAGGAACCTGTGTATGGAATTTCATGCAAATATAAAATACTTGATTTTAGCAGTCTTTTTTAACAGGCGATCTTGCTCGAATGGACAGTAAGTACTCTTTTTTTACAAAATCCATTGTAATTACTTTAATTACCACTTCAAATTAGCTCATCTCTGCCATATGAATTCAACATAATTAATTAAATTTTGTAAATTACAGCTCTATATCATGGAGGATCATCATGTTGCCACTGTACAAAAAAAACATTCAAAAATTTTTAACGTTTCCAAAAAATACAAAACAATAAAAAAAACAGGATGAATTTTAAAATGGCCAGTCCCGCCATCAAAAAATACACGTTTCTATTGGAATAGCCAATCCATAAAAAAGTACTTACAAAATACAAAAGAATAATAATGTGTGTGTGCGGGGAAATGTTCAAAAATCTCCATATTTCTTTGTCCTGTGTGCAAAAAGTGTCGTCCAGGATGATGGCGCTAACTCAAGGGAGAGTTGACATCCGAGACGAATTCGGCCGAACAGCTCTGGTTGCCTCCAGGGGAAACTTTTTGGACCCCATTTCTGGACAAACGGTCCTATCTGGCGTGGCTCCAGTCATTCCGGATGACGACTTTCAAGAACGATGGAGAAGACAAGGATTGATTGTGAGTCACTGCGCGTCCAAAAAAGATTCCAACAAAGAAAAACAACAACAACAACATGATGTGAGAGAATGTTTCGAATCTTATTGTCTTTTTCTTTGTCCCCGCCAACAATTCCAATAATGTCCGGGAATTTGAATTTGGGGGTGTATGCGGAGTCGGTTTGGGGTGTGGATTCCTTAAGCGTGACCAATTATGGGACGGGGCAGCTTTTCAACTTCCGCGTTGTTCGAACGGGTCCGCGGAAAGGCTGTATGGAAGACCCCGTGGAGATTTCCATCCTTTCTCAAAGCCAAAGAGCCCCTGGAAATCAAATGGCAGGAGGAGCGATCGGGTCCGGACCAGTTTTGTGCGGGAAATTTGAACAATTCCAATGTCCACCACCAAACGAACGGCACGATTGCCCAGCAACTGGACGCTCTAACCAAAGCGATTTTACTTTTCGGAACTCACAAAGCCGTACTAAGAATTCCTAAAAACCCGTTTTTTTTAAAAAATTAAAACGAGGGTTTTTCCCGATTATTGATGTTGGTTTGTGTTCAATTGAGCCAAGTGTTATAATTATAATTAATATTGTGGAATTATCATGATGATGTGTGGTGTATCTATTATTTTGCGGATAATGGGGATAATGGGAAAGCGTATGGGACGTATGGGACCTCCCGAAGATCCCTTTGCATCGTTTTGATCTACTGTGGGATCATTTGTTTGATCATAATTGTCTCTCTCCTCATCACGGCATTGTTTTTTCTATTAAAATTAAATCCCTAACATGATGGAAACATCCAGTGCCTATATATAATTCGTCCAAGAAAAATAGAGGCCGGAGCCCAAGCAAAGGGAGTATTAAGAAAAATTAGTGAAATTACGAGAAAATCCCGTCCTCGCACATTTTACTAATTAAATAAAATCATTGTGGATTGTGGAGCAGTGTAAGGCGGTTGGGCGAATTTTGAAACAGTAAATGTCAAATTCCAAAATTCACATTTCAAAAAGCTCGAGTTAAACGGAAAACGTTCATTTGCATTTAGGTAAAAATCTCTTCGGTCGTGAATGAAAATGCATATGGCCGCCAAATTATGAAAAAATTTGAGCAACACTAGTTTTCGTCATTAGAAAGACCTCTGAGCTGAAATTTTTGAGATTGGACCATTTTCCCGACTTTGAGACCCGATTCGGGGTTTTTAAAGCCATTGACCCGGATCCCTCCCACATGGGCATTTATAAACCGATTTTGATTTTGTTTCTTGATACACCTAGCAAAAGAGTGCCGTCAGGTGTATCAAGAGGCTTTTGGTCCGATTTGTCAAAACTGCGACCCCTAGGGGGTCTGCGATATTGAAGAAATCCGGTTTTCAGGCATTTACCAAGTCATCGGATTTCCACTGAAATCCCCCCTTTCTGGGATAAAACGACCACGGGAAATCCAAATATGGAATCAGATTTTAAATCCGGCTGGAAATACGGGTATTTCATTGTCATAATATGTCCCCTTTGTGCCTGGCTGTCCCTGTAGGAGCAGGAGCGGAAACACAAGGGATACAAAACCATAGTTTTTTGTAAAATAATTTTAAAAAGTTTGCGAAATTGATCTTGTCAGTGCATAAAACAGTTGTATATAGGGAAACAAAAATTTAATTTTCGTTATCAAACCACACTGACACGACTAAATTTGCAAACTTTTCAAAAAACTATTTAAACATTTAAAAATCATTTCATAAATACTCGATGACAATGAAATACCTGTATTTTCAGCCGGATTTAAAATCTGATTCCATATTTGGATTCCCCGTGGTCGTTTTATCCCAGAAAGGGGGATTTCAATGGAAATCCGATGACTTAGTAAATGCCTGAAAATCGGATTTTTTCAATATCGCGGACCCCGCGAGGGGTCGCTGTTTTGACAAATCGGACCAAACGCCTCTTGATACACCTGACGGCACTCTTTTGATAGGTGTATCAAGAAACAAAATCAAAATCGGTTTATAAATGCCCATGTGGGAGGGACCCGGGTCAAGGGCTTTCAAAACCCCGAGTCGGGTCTCAAAGTAGGAAAAATGGTCCGATCTCAAAAATTTCAGCTCAGAGGTCTTTTTAAATGACGAAAACTAGTGTTGCTCAAATTTTTTCATAATTTGGCGGCCATATGCATTTTCATTCACGACCGAAGAGATTTTAAAAATTCATCTCTGTTGCCAGGGCAAATTGTAAATGTTGGAGGAAACTGGAGTCGTATATATATATATCAAGGCCCTATATCCCTCCTTTTTCCTCGGCTGCCGCGAATGAACCCCTTGCATACTAAATCAATATTGATTATCAAATTAAAAGTGATTTAGTATATATAAGAGGTTTTTAAATGAATATTTATATTTTTAGTCAGTCAGTAAAAATCGGTGTACATGTCATGTACATATGTGAGTTGCAGATTGTTTTTTTTCTCTTCTCAGAAATTATTTATCCATGCATGGTTTTTCACAATTAAAATTGATTCAGTATGGTGAATAGTGTCGGGGACTGTCCACAAGAAAATGCACACAAAACAAATTTTGCACCAATTTGTCCCAATATTTTAGAATTTTGTATTGTATTACCCCAAACTTTGTTAATATGCAAGGGGATGACCATTAATGGCCTCTGGAACTTTCGGCCATGTCAATAATGGACCGACAATGGCCACTTCCGGTCACTCGGGTCAATCAATATTGATTCAAAAAGCCCCCGCATGTAATTTCCAAACTGTCAATATCAAATCAATATTGATTTCCAAATCAGTTTTGTTTTACAACAAAAGGGGTTGACCATTGGCGGTCCCTGACACTTTCGACCATATCAACAATGGACAAAGAATGTTGACTTCCAGTAACCCCTGAAAATCAATATTGATTTGACAAAAGACAAATGAATATTGATTCAACAGGGCCACCACATATAATTCGTACACTGTCAATACAAAATCAATATTGATTACCAAGTCGACCTTGATTTCGGACCAAACTGGTTGACCGGAAGTGGTCCCTGACCATGTCGACAAACGGCCGTCAATTTTGACTTCCGGTCACTGTACTGAATCAATATTGATTTTCTGGTTTACTACCGTCAATGTAGTAAATCAATACTGATTTCTCAATCATTTTGATTTGCCACGTAAGGGGTTCATTCTAAGGGGGCCTTTCAACTGTTCCCCCAAAAGGTCAACAGTGACCAAAAATCAATCTTTTTTTACTCCATGCTAAATCAATTCCGTAACAAAAAACTCCGCGGCCGTGGAAAACGTCACTGAATTTTTTGTCACATTACAATCCCAGTCTTTTTAGGAATTTTCCCTACAATTATGCAGAATTCCCCCATTTCTTTTTTTTGCCAAATCCATTGTAATTAAGTTAATTACCATTTCAAATTAGCTCATCTCTGTGTGCAATATGAATTATACACAATTAAATTAAATTTTGTACATTAATACAGCTCTATATCAAGGAGGATCATCATATGTTGCAAGTGTAATACGAAAAAAACATTCAAATATTTTTAAAGTTTTCAAAAAATACAAGAATAAAAAAACAGAATAAATTTGAAAATGGCCAGTCCCGCCATACAAAAAAATCCAAGTTTCTATTGGAATATAGCCAATCAGTAAAAGTACTTACAAATTACAAAAGAATAATAATGTGTGTGTGTGTGTGTGGGAAAATGTTCAAAAATCTCCACATTTGTTTGTCCTTTGCAAAAAGTTTCGTCCAGGATGATGGCACTGACTCAAGGGAGAGTTGACATCCGGGACGAATCCGGTCGACCAGCTCTGGTTGCCTCCAGAGGAAACTTGGTGGACCCCATTTCTGGACGAACGGTCTTATCTGGAGTGCCTCCAGCAGTCATTCCGCATGAAGTTGAAGGACGAAGTAGTGTAGCACGATCGCTTGTGAGTCCAATAAAGACTGTCCAACAGAAAAACAACATGATATAAGAGGATGTTTCGAATCTTATTCTCTCTTTCTTTCCCGCCAACATAGCCGCCAATTCCAATAATGTCCGGGAATTTGAATTTGGGGGTGTACGCGGAGACGATTTGCAGTGATCCGGAGTCACGTTGGGGTGATGATCGCTGGAGCGTGACCAATTACGGGACTAGGGAGCGTTTCAACTTCCACATCGTTCGAAAAGGCCCGCAGAAAGGCTGTATGAAAGACCCCGTGGAGATTTCCATCCTTTCTCAAAGCCAAAGCCAAAGAGCCCCTGGAAATCAAATGGCAGGAGGAGCGATCGGGTCCGGAACAGTTTTTTGCGGGAAATTGGAACAATTCCAATGTCCACCACCAAACGAACGGAGAACCTACATGAAATACACAATCATCCAACAATTGGACCCTCGAACCAAAGCGATTTTACTTTTCGGAGTTTACAAAGCCGTATGAAAAATTCATGAAAACCCCCTGTTTTTTTTTTTTAAATTAAAACGAGGTTTTTCTTTGTGATGATTGATATTGGTTTGCGTTGAATTGAGTCAAGTGTTATATAATTATAATTAATATTGTGGTATTATCATGATGATGTTAATTGCAGTGTATCTATTATTTTGCGGATAATGGGAAGGCGTATGGGAGGAAAAGGACCCACCGAATATTCTTTTGCATCGCCATGATCATCCTTGGGATCATCACTAGCCTCATGGTTTTACCTATCCTGCCATTGATTCTTCTATTTGGTAAATTTGAAACATCTATAGTAATTCGTCGAAGAAAAATAGAGGCTGTGAGCGCCCTGGCAGGAAAATTTTTGTCAACGATATTGTTGACAATATTGTTTTTTTGTATGGTGGTAAACGGCGCCCCATGTTATTGACTGTGCGGACAAAACAATATTGTTGACAATAATATTAAAAATAATAATACAATTTCCGCAGTCAATAACATGGGGCGCCGTTTACGACCATATACAAAAAAACAATATTGTCAACAATATCGTTGACAAAAATTTCCTGCTACAGCGCCGAAGCAAAAGGAATTCCAGAAATAATATAGTGAAATTATGAGAAAATCCAGTCCTCACACATTTTATTAATTAAATAAAATCACTGTAGAGCAGTGTATATGGCCGTTGGGCGAATTTTCAAAAATTAAATGTCAAATATATATATATTAAATGCCAAAATTTACATTTCAAAAAGCTCGTGTTACACACATCGAAAACCTTCATTTTCATTTCCAGAAATTGTCAATTTTTGTTTAATCTCATATTTTCCTCAACACGATAAAACATGATAAAATCTAAAAACAGGTCAAAATTTTCAAAATCAGACTTCGGATTCAAAATCCCCGCATTTGATTTAGTGAGAAACAGGAAACAGTTCAAAAAAGTTCAAAAGGCTCGTTCAAAAGATACCGAGCAAAATAAATCCCCACGAAATAAATAGGTGCATATGTATATATACTAAAAACTGTATTCACTCGGACTATGATTTCCCAAGTAAATGGCCACAGAAATCCAGAAATATCTGTGTGTCCAAAATGAAAAAATGTAAAAAAAATCCATCCATTGAAAACGTTTCCCATTTCCCGTGGATAACGCACGTTGGAACTTTTGAATCAGAAACCCGATAAAATATTTAATGTTTAATGTTTAATAAAATGGTTATTTTTTTGTTAGTAAATTGGGGAAATCCCACCAAATTCAAATGATTTAAACTGACAATGAGTTGGAGTGCATTTTACTTGCAAAAAAAAACCGGGGCATTTAAACCTTTCTCTTCAACATGACGAATGACCTGATAAATTACATGCATATACTTATGGATCCTTAATGTGATCAAGTCCAAACTAATTAGGTCCTAATTATCTTCAAATTCAAATTGAAGGGCCTGTTTCCTTTTCCGCCAAGGCAAAGAACAAGGACAGCATGCCCAATCAATATCAAAGAGTGATTGATGCGGAGTCAGCGTGTGATTGGACTGGAAAACCTTGCTGGATCGCGCATAGAGAAAGGACGCGACGGCTCCTTTCACATTGGCCAGGAGCTGGAGCTCGAAATACGTGGAGAGGGCTCGACGCCCTCCAGTCCCAGCCGTCCCTTGACCTGGACCGTGACCTTGACGTTGACTCACGACGATCATGTACATCCAAATGGGGACCCTACACAAAATGAATAAGCTAATCAAGTAAATGAGGAGTCGAAGGCCTCGTCTTTGCCTGGACAAAACCCTCCTAATACTCGCCAGGATCACTTTGTTCCGATATTGACTTGGATGATCATTCACGGGGAAGGATCTGGTGAATTCTCGCTCCAATCCTCGCGTCCTCCGAATGAAATGCCCACCCAAATACAGGCAAAATACGGACGCGAGGAAAATCCCGCCTAGGGCGACGTTATAAACCTCTGCTCGAGCCTTCACCGTCAGCGCACAAATCCAAATCGGCACCGTCTCATTATTATTCCTTGGGCACTCTGAATAATTCGTCCGGGTCGTCTTGTTGTTTGGATTTGTAATACTGACATTTGATGGCGGGAACAGGCTGCAATTCAAATCCTCTTGAAGGATTTGATCCTCCATCACGCTCACTGGACACCACAATTGAATCAAGGTGAACGCCTCAAAGTACGGCATGCAAAAAGCTATATATAATAGGGGAAGAAAAACAAAAGAAAAACAGTCGGGAATTCTTAATAGAGAGTTTCGTAAAGCCGTCGTACAAAGGAAATCGTAAATATTTTGGTGGGAATTTTTAAATTCGTTGGTTATATGTTAATTTAGAATTGTAAAAATTCCCACCAAAATATTTACGATTTTCTTTGTACGACGGCTTTACCAAACTCTCTCATATATTAAAGGTAATTATTGTGAATTGCGAATTGCGAATTGAGCGCGTGCGGTTTATTTTAAATTTGAAATGTGGAAATCAGGAGAAATGGAGAAATCAGGAATAATGTATCGTACCGAGGGGGAGGAGCCAAATGATGGCGATGGTGACGGCCGTGACGTAAGGTGATGGATTCTCCGCTCGATTATTATTATTATTATTATTTTGCTTGTGAGGAGTCGTGTGGGAGGATGCAAGTAAAATGGACGTGGACCAAAAGCGTTGAATGACCATGGCCAACATGCTCAAGGAATTGGCCATGTAGAAAAGGAACTGAGCGAACGCCACGCCCTGACACAGATGAAAGTCAAAGGAGGGGTGTTCCGGAAAAAATTCCTGTGTGGGTGTGGAACACACACAAAAGGGACATAAACATCATCATATGGATTTGGGTTTGAAATTTGAAATTTTAGCGCCAGAAAATAAATGAATGGATGACATATATTATTATTATTATGTATGTTGATGATTGATGAGGGCTGACCCAGGAATGGAGACAGTCCATGATTTGGACGAGATCAATGGGGGTGGTGCTGATCATGAGGAGGAAATCCGAGAGGCCGAGAGAGATGAGACAAAGGCGCGTCGGGTTGGACGTGAACCTATATATATATCCCAATTGTATTACGTACAGTGTATACATCAGTAGAAATTCCAAACTTTTATCTGATTATGCGTGTGTGTGGGTTGTGGGTCTTGACATTTTGACATGTTGACCTCACATGTGAACGGGTTGACCTCACCTGGATTTGTACGCAACGATGATGGCGAGAGCATTCCCACAAATCCCAAAGATGGTAACGAAGATGAAACTGGAAATCAAGGTGAGTCGCATTTGGGGGTTCACAATTTCCAAAAGGACGCCGGTCGTGACGACAACCGCAGGCACACTTTGTTCCATAGCGTTCTACACAGCTATATATATTATAGATAGATAGAGTTTCCGCACTTTCCAGCGAATATTTATATACCTGTGTGCTCTGCCCACGTCCACAATGTTGAACGTTGTGTGATGGATGGGATATTAAAAATGTTGGGATGGATGTCAAGTTCCCTGCTGGTATTATAATAATACATCTGTCATCTGTGACCCAGTAAATTGAAACGAAATTAGAATTCCTTTTGGTTTCCTATACATATTTGAACACTGGACACTGTCCATTTTAATTAATATTTGACAGAGTGAAATATACATAGGATATTGTGTGTACTACTTTATTTCTCTAATTGCTTTTTTCCCTCGTCCACACCACACACACACAGACTCGTCACAATTTGATTTTGATGGATGAAAGCACAAATGTGGACAAATGCAAACAAGGAAAAGTCGGATAAATGAGATTGCGTGTGGATTGATTGAAAATATAATACAACAAACACATTGCACAAATGAGACAATTTTTCCCTTTAGTTTCAATATGACCATATGAACATATGATGAACAAGTAGGACAAGATTTATTTGATGTCATTTATTAAATAGATTGCTTTTGTCTCAGTTTTGTGTGTATGTGACTTTTGAGTTTTGAGGAACAACAAAGATGTTTGTATATATATATATAGATGTATAGCTTTTGTGATGGACGGAACATCATGATGAGAATGAAATTCACAGAGGTGAGTGGAGTTGCTGGAGTGTGTGGCTGTGGCTGTGTGGAGTTTCTATATATATACATATAAGGATCCGAATTGGCTCAGACTCTCATGAATATGAATCTTTTCTTATCCCGTCATCATCTCCCTGTAATGCATAATAAAATCCATAATCCATTCATCAGAAAAATTGATTGGATTGGAGAATTATTGAGAATTACAAAAATCAAAAATGCAATCAGAGTTGGCAACCCACGGGTTATTGGGTAAATGGACAATTGGGTTTAACTGTGTTGTTGGGTATCATTTTACCCTGGGGATTTGGGTTTTATGGGTTTTAGAGTTTTTCCACACCCCGCATCTATGGGATTTGACACCTTATATTGGCAGATGGCGCAATAAAACCCAATAAATCCTATAGAAAAACCCAGTCACCCTGATATACCCAATTGCCCAAAAACCCAAAAGCCCAACTTGGGTATCAAATTTGCAAAAACCCGGGTTTTTGCCAACTCTGAATGCAATACAAATAACACATGTCATGTACATACAGATACGCATGTCAAAATGACATTGGATTTGTATAAACTTTTGTACACTAAATTTTTTTAAGTATATTTTATATCGTATATATGGATGGATTGTTTAGGTGTATATATACAAATAATGGGGGAAACTCACATGAATTCATCGAAATCGACAGTGCCGGAGCCGTCCCCATCAATTTCATCGATCATCCCATCCAAATCCGTCTCATTCAGCTGATCATCAAGCTCACGAAGGATTTCACGGAGGCAGGAAGTGGGGATGTAACCATTTCCTATAGAATATATCACACACATATATTTTCCACATATTTTCACACACTACTGCTGTGTGGAATATCATTTTTTTTTTTGTTTTTTTTTTGTATATTTTTGTTACAAAGAGAATTTGTGTGTGGATTTCCTATATATTTTCTATACAGTTCAAAATGTGAAATGAGCGAGAAATTCCAATTCCTCCTCTCTATATATATATACAATATATATTTCTTCTCTTTCTCTCGATTTTTCTCCTGATGCACACACACCACACATGCACACATGCAAACGCGCACACACAGATGAAGCGAGAATATATAAGTGATGTGAGAGAGAGAGAGAGAGAGGTATTAAGGGAAAGAAAGGAAATGTGGAAGAAACAAGGAATTTCAGTGTGTTAATTCCTCTGTGATCTGTGATGTGTGCTGTGTATGAGATATATATCTGTGTTTTTGTGTGTGTGGAAATGACAATCAAATGTTCGGGTTGACTTGACTCTATACCGTTTTTCCCCTTCCTTTTCCACATGTGTGTTTTTTTCACGAGATTGAAAAATTGGAAATGTATATTAGGTAAATATATATATATATATATATATGTATAGGTATTTAAATACGAGGTGAGACTTTTGTTTGGATGTATGTAAAAATTGGATATATATGTACGATATAGTTTAGTGGGAATTATGTCTCTGTGGCCTCTGGCCTACTTATTTATAATTAGACAAGAAGACAACAATAAACAACGTCGCACGTCGCCGAACGTCTTGAACATGTGGCCCTTTTGTTTCTTTTTTTTTAGGATTATTACCATTTGAGCATTTAGCTGCACTGGATCTCGAACATTGAGAATTCCATCCAATTATACTTTTTTATACTATATTGTAAAATGTCCACACATCGTCTTCACACAGTATATATACAATGTACGCCATGTGACTTTCGTCGTATTTTGACTATACGTGCAAATTCTCATTGTAGCATATATATTTATATGTATACAGGAAATGCAATGACGGGAATGGGGAAAAAACTGCAAATGGTTTGGTTTTGGTTTTGGTATGTGGCTATAACAATAAGTATACGAATTACCTTCTTTGTCGTAGAGACGGAAAGCTTCTTTGAGCTCCTTGACCAGAGACTCTGCGTCCTCCTCCACAATGAACTTGGATGCCAACGTCACAAACTCATCAAACTCAATCTGACCCGAACCTTTAATTTCCCCCCATTTTATATTACATCACATCCCAAACAAACTTCAATTACCTAATTCATTAATAGAATTCCACAATGACAATGAATTTCCTCAATTCCTCATTCATTTTTTTTGTTGGACATGGATTGTCTTATAACTTATATTATGTATTGTTAGTATACCGTATACGCTATAATAGACTCCCAGGGAGTGTATTTCAAAATATTATAGAGTCCCAGGGAGTGTATAACAGAGTGGAGTGCCTTAAATTATCTATAGTAGAGTCCCTTAAATTCAATGATTTTGCATGCAATTCAAATGAGACAATCATTGAGTAAGAGTAGGGATTGTAGTTCAAAACTGTTCAACAATCCCTGGGACTCTATATAGTAGAGGGGATTCTATAAAAAGGGGGGAGTCTATAATAGCGTATATACGGTAAATTGAAATGTGGTCCCTCGCTCACCGTCCACATCCACTTCTGCAATGAGTTCCCGCAAAGTTTGTTCCACGAAGGGTTGTCCCATCACCCTCAAAATCGTGCCCACCATCTCCGGCGTGATGTAGCCTTTCCCCTGAGCAAAACTGTCAAACGCCTTGTGCAAAACTATCAGTCGTAAACAAAGAATAAATATATATGAACATTAAAGAATCCCACCACACGGTGATAGTGAACCACATTATAATATAAAGATGCTCATCAAGAGATTATCGTATCCTAAGATATATGATATATTATATGGACATGGAAATGCTTAAATGAAACCTACTTGCAATTTGATCTTTATCCAACTCATCCGCCTATATACAAAAAATAGTGTGGGAGAAAGAAAATTAAAATACAATACAATATACACACACAAATCAATTAACCATAAACCATCAGGGGCCAATTTGACCAGTAATACACTTGGAAAATGATATACACACAAAAACACACACACACAATAACAAAAAAGGCACAAGCGAAAAGAAGGAAACTCACCATTTTTCTGTATAGATTTTCACGGGGTGACGTGAGACGATGACGAGAAAATATAAAAATGAGGAGAGCAAAGCTGACGATCCTTTACCAAAGAAACTCAACGACTGATGTGCTTGCCTTTGCCTTTCCACACAACTTTCCACACACATACTTGAATTCTCTTTGCAAATCCCAAATCCGCAAATCCTGATCTTACACACAGCCAATGCTCTTTCTCTTTCTCTCTCTCTTTCCATCTTCTCCATCTCAATTTCAATTTTCACACACGCCTGTGATTTTATACAATGCGACTTCTATATAATATGATATGATAACGAGATGTGTGTGTGTGCGGAGACTGCTGCATCTCATTAAAATAAATCCTTGTTAAATATGGTATTGTGTGTGTATGGAAGCACGTGCAGCCGATTTAAGGAAACTCAGACTAATCACCATAATCGTCGTCGTCGTCGTCGTCGTCGTCATCGTCGTCAATTAAATGAGGAACAAAACTCGAACCCCGAAAATCACCCTTTTCCTGATGCTTGCTTTTACCTTACACAATGTATGTACATGATATCAAATATGTATTTTCTTATATATGAATTCAAACTCAAAACTTGCTCAACTTTAATTCCCTTTTCATTTCAGTTTTCATTCATTTATTACAATGTCCAATGTTACATATTACAAATATATATACATACAATTTGATACAGGAAAAAGAAGGAAAGGAAATGAAATGAAAGGATATACATATATACATATTCCAAACATCTCATGTCATAAATTACCTACGTAATAGATATCTTATTATTACTTTGGTGAGAGGAGAGAGAGACAAAAGAAAAAGAAGAAACAGATAAGATTGTGTGGAGAGAGAGAGACCGGGATTTGTTTATACATTTCCGCGCGACTTTCGAATTTTACTTAACGCAAAACCGCAACGCGCTTTATATAGTTGACATATTATTATAATTATATTGATTGTATGCTTGAGTTTTGTTTACTTTTAAATTGAATATTATCCTACTGATGTCTGATGTCAGATGTGCATCCATCCTCCATTAAATGGTTAAACAAAGTTGGAAATGGTTCCACACAGAGCAGAAATGCCATTCCAAGTTTCCTCACACGTGGGCCGGATTTGATTGGCTGGCAGGGCAAATCCTATATATCGTATACAAATGTACACACATATATATATATAATCATTTCATCATTCAATTAGCTAACAATAAGAATTATAACGAATCCCGACACTTTCAACTTACTTATTATCTACATGTTAAAATGTGCATATGTTTATTTTGTACATACATACAAGGAATGCTTATATATGATGATGATGATGATTATATGTGAACTTACCATATTCTCCCGTGTCCCTCAACTCCAATGTATACGAGTATTTAACTCCACAACCACCTGCGCGCGATACACAAGACAAATACAATACAAATAAACATTGGTACATCAGGAGTACCTCAAAAGGGAGCGAAGTACCTCTCTTTAAAACTTTAAGTGTCCGTCTGTTTGTCTGCACATTCAAACGTCAGTCGTGATTGCGCTCAGTTGCGATTTCACTACGCACCCGGAGGGAGCGCTCCGGTCGGGTAGCCACGCACCCTCCCTCCGCACTCCCTCCGGGTGCTCCGTTCATCCGACTGCAATCACTCTCCTTCCATTCCCTTGTTTTTTCTCGAAAATCCCTTTGATACCCGGGTAGACTCCGAATTCGGTTTTTTCGGATATTTAAGTCACACAATATGATTATCCATCATTTTGTACCCCGAAAAAGTAAAAAAAATTGTGAAAACCGCTTTGCCCTTACTGGGATTTGAACCTAGGACCTCACCCTAGAAGTCAACAAACTTAAACCCTAAGCCAGGGGGGTCAAATGCGGGTATCTCGGCCACCGGTGACCCCAGGGTCACCAAAATCAATAGATACCTGATTGCAACAATGACATTGAAAAAGACCGCATGTGAATCGGTCATCTCTTTCGAGAGTTATCGTGACAAGGGCAGACGGACGGACGGACAGACAACCTAATAGAATGAGGGGAGCTTTGCTCCCTAATAATCAGACGAAAAGGAAGGAACGAACCTTTGGCCCAGTCATCCGACCCACCCGCCGCAGGATACATCATGTCCGTTGCCGTGCCCACTTCATACGTGGTGCCATACGTATTCTGAATGGCCGTCACCGCGGGCATGGCCATGTCATGTAAATGCTGGTAGTCTGCGGGTTTGTCGGTCACGCCATCACTATATGGAATGATCCAGTACTGGCCTATATATATATATATATATATAATAATTGAAGAATTAAATCACATTCATCACATCAATCACACATTTCATTTGTCCATTCAATTTTTGCGTTGTGTAATTGTAAAGTTGTTACATTCGGTACATACTTATATACTTATATATCGTCGGCTAACATGGAAAACCTCGTAACTTTTTTTTGGCTAAATGCAAAACCTCGTAACTTTTTTTTTAGCTAAAAACAAAACCTCGTAACTTTTTTTTTAGCTAAATACAAAACCTCGTAACTTACTATGAGTAAGGCTGGCCGACGGGTCGGGTCAACCCGAAACCCGACCCGAATCATTTTGTGGAAAAATGAGTTACATGCTAAAAGTATGTTTTTTTGGACATTTTAGGACTTTTATGAGTTACATGCTAAAAATATGTTTTTTACACATTTTAAGACTTTTTTGTCCTGTTTTTCAGAATTTCAAAAAAATTATGATTTTAAAAAAAAAAAATGAAATTTTGAAAAACAGGACAAAAAAGTCTTAAAATGTCTAAAAAAACATATTTTTAGCATGTAACTCATAAAAGTCTTAAAATGTCCAAAAAAACATACTTTTAGTATGTAACTCATTTTTCCACAAAATGATTCGGGTCAACCTGACCCGACCCGAACGGGTGTCGGATTGATCCGACCCGAGTCAACTCGGGTCGGGTTGGCCTTAACTATGAGGAAACAATAAAGTTACGAGGTTTTGTTTTTAGCTAAAAGAAAAGTTACTAGGTTTTGCAATTAGCCAAAAAAAAAGTTACGAGGTTTTGCATGTTAGCCGACGATATCTGCAATATTCAAATGATTCGACTGAAACTATATATGCAAAACTTGAGGGTAATTTTCTACGTTTTAATCACTATGTATAAATACCATAACAATGGAAAGTCAAGTACAAAATCAAATTGCGTTGAGCCTTGAGGTAGTTGAGTTTGTTGGAGAGGGCCAAGCTTTCAGGTTCCGAGAAGGCCCCCGTCCCACAATAAATTTCCGAACAAGGATTCGTACTCGTTCCCAAGCCACCCCAGGAAAAATCAAAATTCCGATTCAAATCCACGCCCTCTATATGAGGAAAAAGGAACCAAGACAAGGGACATGAAGCACACACATTCTCCATATGTTAATTAAACATTAAACATATACTTTAAGTATAATTGTGTGACCATGTGTGTGGATTTATAGGCAACAGTTACTTACTGCAAGAGCTCCCGGCATTATTTGACCTCGTTTTCCGCCACATTCGATCCTATTATATATATATGTGTTTAAACATCCAAGGCAGTTAGATGAGTATTTACTAATTAGTAATTACTAATCATGAGTATAAGAGTCCCTTACTAATTGTAAGATAGTAGAATTTATGGCCGAATTTATAAGATCCTAATCTAATATTCTAATGTACAAGATTTAAAAAAACATATACCGTATATTACCAAATAAAACCTCCGGGGTTCTATTTCCAATTCAAGCTATATCCCCCGTGGGTTCTTTTTGTAATATGGAGGGGGGTTGTATTTGACGGGGGGGGGGGTTGTACTTATAACACCAAATGCTATTTGGAGGAGGGTTCTATTTGGAAATTCCATTACAACCGCCGGGGGTTCTATTTGGTAATATACGGTATAAGTTAGTGTGTGGCTATATATATTTAAATTACATTGGTCTGTGTGTAAGCGAATCCATCTGGGTTCATGCAAGGCACGATGTAGAAATCAAATTTTTCCAGGAGAGCATTCGAGTCCGAGTCTCCATTGCATATTTGGGTCATCATGTAGCAGACGGTGGCCATGGAAATCCATTCCCTGTGTGTGTGTGTGTGTGTGTGTGCGCGTACATTTAAAATTGTAAATGAATTACATAAGGTCGTGTATATATTATATGTATATGTGTATATCGAGTCCTCTATATTAAAAAATTCCTCTGTCTGTCGCTTTATACATAATAATATATGTACATATATATTGACGGCCTAGTTCCGAAAGGTACCATATTTTTTTGATGCCCCGCCCATCAAAAAAATATGGAACCTTTCGGAACTAGGC
>JAIUND010001295.1:0-38380 GCA_034699125.1 Gisinianus flammeolus | reverse complement strand
GGAACTCAAAAGATACTCGGTCGTGTCCACATGTGTCAAGTTCAAATTGGTACAGATTTTTTCACGTCGTCATTCTCCATTTTAGAAGAGCAAAGCATGGATATGCTTTTGGGTCTAGATATGTTGAAAAGACATCAATGCGTCATTGATTTGAAGAAAGGAGTCCTCGTTATTGGAACTACGAATACGGAAGCGGCTTTCCTTAGTGAAGCTGACCTTCCAGACTTGGCAAGATTAACATCCTCAAAGACTACTCTGGCTGAAGAACAAGCTCTAAGTCAAATGGGGGAAGATGTTGGATTACAGAAAGCAGTTGAAGAGAGTGTTCGAGATCAACAGGCTTTGGCTGGCGGCTCATCATCATCTGGCTCGGGTTCTTCTGGTAAGAAGCGACGGATGAACCTGAATTAGTCTCCTTGACACGTCTTCGCTCTCTGCATATGTACTTGTATTTTTGTTTTCTGTTTGAATTACAAGTGATGTAATTTACTACATATTTATTTAATTTACACATATTTATTCACGTTCAACTTTCAATTTTAAATTTTTCTATTAAATATGGAGATTTTAAAGTAATCATCGATAATAATTATTGTACTATAATAATTATAACACACTTGAAATTTCTTGTAATTATGATTCACCGGTTAAAACCTTAATGGGGGTGTTTGCATTGTTCTTTATCTAACGAATTGCCTTTGCTTTTTGTTATTGTAATCGTAGACAATAATCCCATGTTCTAATATATGCAATAATGTACTACTACTACTCTAATGGTTTGATGCTTTTATTTCACTTCACTAGAGAATTGTGTGAACTTTGCGTTATTGGGTACTTTCCCTTCTATGTGCTTTTATTGAATTTGGGCTTGATCATTTTTAATCATTTACATAAGTATTTTAATAGTGAAACCAAAATATTTCAACTCGTAGATAATACCACGCAACTTCCTGATAATTTCACTGAAGGTACTGTCCTAGAACTGACAACGATGGGCTTTGCTCGTGATCAGGTAAAGAATTATTTATTATCAAGTTGCACATGTACAATATATACCTAAATTATGATAAAATAGATGGGCAAAATTACAATTTGCTGTATTGTATAATTTTTTCCAGGTTATATTCGAATTGAGAAGATTTAATGGAGATAAAACTCAAGCGACTGCTGCTTTATTTGCTAAGAGTTTTAAATTTTAAATCATTTTTTTACTCTGGCTGTCAATCGTACAACTAACTGAGCAAAGGTTATGGATGTCCAAACTAATTTTTAAGAGAAGTGAGGTCTGACATCACAAGAAAAGAGTCAAAATTTATATAAATAAAATTGTAAGCAATTAACTGATTTTTTCGCATACTATGTCAACGAAAGACAATATCAATTTTTAATCTTGTCAATAATAATGATAAGATGTTTTTTGTACTTTGATTCATTTGTAATCAAATGTTTTTTAGAGTTACAAAGCTGCTAGCTTAACTCTCGAATGTTAATACGTACATTAGGAAAGTTAAAGTAAAGTAATAATGTAACATTTACCTATACATATATATTTCCATCCAACAATTCAACCTTCATTTTGAACTCAATACATATTGGAATTCGAATAACTTTGTATATCAGTTTTCCAAATAGCAAATAACTACAACCTAATTTTAGTCTAAGAACTTCTTATTAAGAAGTATGTGAAATAATTTGAATAAAAAAACGACAAACTTCCCTTTAAATACTATTAGTATTAATTAATTGTTTATTTGACGTAAGGCACAGCACCGTATCAATAATAAATACTATTATTATAATATTTAGTATAGTATTATTTCAGATTAAGCAGTTGCGACTTATAATACCTTGAATCTTTGTAGAATATGTACTCCAATATTTTCGGTTTTTTGCTTTTTTCAAAAGTCCTTGTAATTTATTAATACTCTACCTTTTTGCCGAAAAGGCTCAAAAACTATAAAACGAATTCCAAGACTTCTGCATATACCTATAGATGTGTACATAATATGTAGTTTACAAACTATACAAGCATAGTAGGAATTTGATGGACAGGCGATTCATTTGATGCAGTGAAAATTATTACATACATATGTATATGTTATTATTGGTCGTATATAGATGTAGTCTGATGTAGGGATGTCGGCGTACGTGTACAATGTGTACATATATATAGGTATTAGGTATATGTAGGATCATCAAGTATTCTGGCCAAGTCTTTACTTCACTTCATCGTTTGCTCGTACCCTAAGCTATCAAATTAGATGTATTAAACTTGCTACGGAAAGGACGGACAAAGGGCTTCACTCTTTTCGTACGTCATCCATATGAAAATAAATTCAATTACTATGGCGAATTTACATGAGAATCCGGCTTTTGTAGACCACTCTCATGACATTTTAGTTTGAGGAAGGGTAGGTCTGACCTACGTAGATCAAAGGAAAATAAGGTTTGATTGTGAGCCATCATGAATAAATGTCATATAGAGTCTCTCAGTTTCGGATCCGTGAAAGATAATTACCTGTCCTAACTCAAATGCGTGATGTACAAATACCTGTCACATTATATGAATTCATAGATTAATATTTCCTGGACAGTTTTTTCAGTGATTGAAATGGAACAGGTGTCTCTTCATTCTTGCCTTGACGCTCTTGTCATGTGTGGGCATTGTAAAATGATTTTGGTGAATTTTAAAGATTGTTCTCGCTCTCAACTTTCACTGAATTCTCTTTTCAATTCACACGGAATTGATTTACACTATATAGTAGACATCTTTATTTCGAATTCTCTATACATCGTAAATTTCCATGTGCATGTAAAGAGTTTAATGCCAACTTTTTTCCATCTGCCCATTAGTTAAGATTTGATCCATGTATTCAAGAAGTTATTATGAGGTTTCAAAGTGTAGATTTCGTAATTGAGATTTGAATCTGTCTTAAGGGGTCTAAAAGGACTATTGTCAGATCCACAATGCTGCTTTTATTTGATTTATTAATTTATCGCATTGGTCGGGGAAAAGTCACGTACGTCTTCACTTTATCTCATTTCATTCCAAAGAAAAAACAATCCTATCTATTAACATGTCCATTGAATCCCGTTATTTATTATCGTTAGCTGTTAGTGTTAGTTGAATTGTATACTATATTCACCATCTATAGTATAGACGCAAAAAAAAAACTATAAAAACTGGCTGCTTTTTCCATACAGCAAATGAATGTACAATCTCTAATTTTGTGATTGTACATCTAATCGGGAAAACGTCAAAGGAATCACTTGCTGTATTTATATATTTATATATAATACTTATTATAATACGTATATTTGTATATGAGCCCCTTTTTTATCCAGAGAGCCAGACGGAAAAAGAACCTGTAAAAACTCGTGACAGGGCACCTGCAAAAAATATATACATAATACTTGATATTCCTTTGAATTCTATTGCATTGTCATTGTCATAACCTTTTTCACGGTTCACTCGTTTAAAATTAAAATTTGACGTTTGACCTACAAAGACGTTCCTGTACAGCAGATAAAAAAATAGAAGGATTTTCAATACAGAAGTAGAAATATTTAACTTACATGAAAACTTATTCTCAAATGTCGGTGTATTTATAAATAAACGATGAAGGGAGAGAGATAATTTGTATACCCTTTTTTTAGTACATATTCTTGAAAGAGCAGGTATGTAGTATGTAGGTAGGTGTGTAATAAGCTCACCTGAGAACTAATTTGCCTCGTTTCCCCCTTCAGTTATTTATACCCCTTTTCCAGCCTCCAGTTTAATTTTTGACGATCATGTTAGAAGTTGGAAGCTTTTCCAAGTTTTTTAAGCTACCGTTTCAAAATCCAAAAGGGTTGTTAAATATAGTTTGTGTGTACCTGCTAAAGTTGTAATCAATTCCTGATTCTATTGTGGGTACACAAATAAGTATATTCACCATGACGCACAAACTCTCTCTCTCTCTCGCCAGTCAATCAGTTTCAACTTTTAACTAATAACTACAAAGTGATTCCATGTTTACAATTTTGTGTAGGATTCAGGGACATTGAAAAGGAAAATTCAAGTCATCGATAACCTGACTCAAATTTCCATTTTTAATCCTTTCTGTATAAATGAAATTCAATAGAATTATCGCACAGATTCGGAAGAAAGGAAGATTTTTTCTCATATGGTCTTTTAATTGTTAAGGGCCGGTTTTTTTTACATGGAAGTATGAATAATATAGGTACTGCAAGTCTGCAAGTAAACTTTTTCACCTTCTCACTGACTTAAAATCATGATTTTTAGATTTTATCAGTGATTCCTTATAGAATTCTTGTCTGAATTTTCGTGTATATGTATTGGGGAAAAGAATATTAAAAGTAAATTTTTTGCCCTTGGCGTGTTGGTTGCAATTTGAGTCTGTATTCGGTAAATGCATGATGATCAGTTATAAAAGCCCTCGTGTTATAAAGTCATTTAAAAAAATGGAGAAAAGTCACGTCCATGAGGAATTACATTACATAATAAACACTTGTAACTCGCGTGTAGCTCATCTCCCTTGTATACATACATAATCCTCAGTTTTCAAACTCAGTTTTCTGGGGAAATGTTTGATTCTACCAAGATTCTTGGTCCAAGAACAAAGATACAAATTTGACGCTGACAATACTCATACGAGCCAAATAAATATAAATATCTGAAAATTATTAATGTATAGATTACAAAAGTGGATTGGTAAAGGACTACAAGGATTTTAAGCGCAGACAGTTATTAATACAAATAGATAAAAGTTGACTTGGAAAAAAATGGGAAAAATTCAAAATGAAATCAAAAATGAAAAGGATTTATTGATATTGGATAGTGATGGTTTCTCTCGAGTATCTGTACATATACAGAGTCGTGATTTTGTGTGACTTGGAGGTCATTAGGCATTGGTATATTTTTTCAATTGTCAATTGTTGTTTGAGTACCGCCGAGCGCGTGAGGCGTCGTGGCTATGTGGGAGAGAGAAAGAGAAAGAGAGAAGCGTGTGGACTCGATTTCGATTACACAATAACCTATAATGATTCTGTGTATGTAGAAATACTAGAAATGTATAAGGACGACGAGGAAAACCTTTTTTCTCTCTATATATATCTCTCTTCTCTCTTTCATCCGTTGTTCCAAATGAATTATTAGAGTTTTCCAGTAGGATATATTTTTGATTCATAATAGTTAGGCATATTTTTATATGTACTATTTATCTTGAACATTTATCTACTCCACAGTCCACACACAGTCAATATTCAATAATACATATACTTCTGAGTGTCCACGCTTTCATCATTCTTCTCATGTACAGTTATATAGGTAACTCTTGAACTCTCATCAAATCTGCGGACTGCGGACGCTGGAATTTACTTACGACTTATGATAAACTTGGTCATAATCTGTACTGCCTGATACTTAGCTACATATTGCACACGTCCATTTAAATGATTCCACACACACTCGCACACACTTGAAAACAAAACAACAAATCCAACTTGCACTCCACACCACCATGTTGTTGATTTACCAACAGAGTAAATAAATCAGAATCAGAAACAGAAACAGAAACAGAAACAGAAAATCCGAACGAGATTTTACATAGCCAAAAAAAGGGGGTTATAAAAATAATAAATTATTATCATGGTTATATAATAAACATGCACAGAGATATCGTGTAAGTATCTGTATATTTACGTAGTTTTTGGTGGGCAATCAATTGTTGTCATTTATATCGTTCTCATTGGAACTTTTTTTTTTCAAATCTACTTTATGTACAGATATATGTATATTCTGTAAATCTAAGTATGTGATTTGTTTATCCTGAACGTGATTTGTTCTTTGAATTTGTTCACTGTTTTTTTTTTTTCGTGACAATCGCTAATCGTCATATTATGTCCTGTCTCGTATATATGTAAATACTTTCTCTCTGTGGTGATTTGATTTGGAATATTGTCAATTGTCACCTTCTCATCGACAGTTGCGGAGGCAAAAAAGCACTTGAGTGTATATGATACTGTGGTGCATGTAGCTTTTCGGTTTGTTGATGTACGATACATTTACATGTGGATGTTCAGTGTGGTTGGATGATCATATATATTACATGGAACCATTTGTTGTGTGTTTGTTTTGTATTGCACGTTAAAAATTTGATTGATTTCCCATATTTCCAATTGGAAATAGGGTACATATGGTAACAGGTGTTTTTTGCCTTGTTCTGTTCAGTGGATTTTGGATTTGGAAAATTTTAGTATTGTCATCATCATTTATTGTATAGTAATTATTGGTCAACTCAAACGCTCAATTGGTAAGCAAATAATGAAAATCGTTGGGGTTTTTTTTTACTGTACGTTGATTTTAGTCTTGGAAATTTCCTTGGTTCTGATTTCTGATCTTGTTATGTTAGTTAAAACTCCTCTTGGCTTTTTTTTTATTCGTTGGAAAAAAGTGTAGGTAATTAGCAGATTAACAGTTAATTAATATCTGTTGATTCTACAAACGTTTTTCTCTTTGGAAATTGTCTACCTACCGAATATATATATATGGGATTTTAATTATGCATTTTATGAGTATAGAAAGGTTATAAAATTGAAAGAATTATTGTTGCGCAAGTTTTTCTTTGTCTTTGTCTTTGCCTTCGTCTTTGCCTTTCTCGTATCTTGTTTTTATACTCTCTGTGTAGAAGTGGAGAGGAGAATCCCTTGATTTTTAAGGATGTTTCTTTTTTCACTTATTGTTAGATATATCTGTAGTGTGTGTTGACTATAGAATAAAAAAAACCAGTCTTTATACGTTTATACGTTTATACATATGAGAAGAGGAGAAATCCGCTGGGTTCCTTGTTCACAAATCAAATCTCCATGCTAAACTTCAAGAAGTGAACTTCCAAAGGAGTCGGCACAGTCGATGAAATGAAACTGGAGAGGGGAAAATTTCCTGCAAGTTTTTTTTTAATTGCGATTCAGGGTATTTAAACAACATCTTTATGTACCTATATGTACCTACATATGGAGACTTCAAATATACCGTTCCGTAGTTTAGTTCTTGCTCATTGACATTTTCAACAGCGGCTCGTTCTCGTTCTAAACCTCCTACAAGATTCCTTGCGCTTGTGTGTTGTTTTTGTATATTTATATGTATAGGTACATTTTCCTTGTAATTATACAGGCCAGTACCTTTGCGCCGTTTAGATGGTCACGTCCCACGCCGTGATTTGTTTACAACTGGTCAGAAAGACATAAAAAGCTATACACACTTAGCACGTTCATGAAAAAAGTATCTTTTATATATCAGTAATCCCGCGTGCCACTTTTCTCTATTCATATATATTCATTCACATATTGCCAATCTTTCCCAAGCCAAAATGTATCTGTAAACTACGGATATACATTTCAACTTTTTTTTTTTTAGCTACTACATGCTACTAAAATAAATTTGAAGAATGACAAGGACAGTCCAAAATCCAGTTCAATTCAAATTGAATATAATGTTTAGACATTTTCAAAATCCAAATGAACGTTACTAAAAAATGGTCCACTGTAGGCGAAAAAAATGTAGTAAAAAATGACGAAATCTCCCCCCATTTTACACAATTTCCTATTTCCAAATTCCAAATTTTTTACATTTTACTGCTCAGTTCAGTTGAGGAGGTATAAAAGAATGAAGATGAATAGAGGGAACGTGGATGTCTCTAGAGCAACTATTTAGTATTGAGTATATTGAGGGTAAAAACTCATAAAAGCAATAAGTTGTACGGACGGGATGGCATAATAATAATAATAATAATAATAATAATGATATTATTATTATGGTCCAGCGGGGTCTCTCGTTAATCCATTCATTTCACTCACATACACTTTACAATCACATGTAGAAGAGAAGAGCAAAAAAACAAGGAGATTGGCCTGATATACAGAAGATGAGATGCCATGGACAACATGGACGGATAAAACCCTTCTCAGGACTCTGGACCGATCAACAACTGATAAGGACACAAACTTTGACGCGTATATATAATATAGTTAGACTTCTTCTTTTTCTTGTCAACATGCAGACTAAACACTAAACTTGATAAGTAATTGTGTACAGCTGCAGATGAAGGGAGTGAGACATATAGAGAGAGAGAGGGAGAGAAAAGGCTCACACTCACATGCAGGATCCTGTGAAGTATATGCATATTCATGTCTTTGTTATTTTCATTTAATTTTTAGGATTGGGAAAAAGTGAACACCAAACTTTCTATACCGACTTTTACCACAAATACAAATGTACAATATCTTTAGAATGTACAATGTACATACATAACATATAAGTTCAGAATTCCATATAGTTTCGTCTGTTTAAACTTTAAAGTACAGAACTGCGGAGTGCGTCGTGAGTCCGTGCGTATGCCCTGCTATATGTATGTATATACCGGTACAATAAGATAAAAACTGATAAAATCACAAGTAAAAAGTGAACCAATCTCATTTCAAAATCGTCGCCCTCAAACACAATACAATAACACGGTAAACATATAATAAAAACTATAGAACTACAGATATTATATAGACAAAGGGACACAAAAAAGGACGCCTTTGAACATCTTTTTTTTTTTTGTTGAAAATGGAACGATCGGAGAAAGAGATAATTTTAAGAGTTTTGCGTGGATTCCGGAGATTCCAATTTTCGAAAATTTTGCTATCCATCTTACTATCAGGAAGTTTTTTTTTCTCTTTGTACATGTGTAACAAAAGGATTAAGAATTCCTCAAATGAATTTGCTGCTCAAAGTCTACAAGAAAAATGAGAAGCGTATATAGTTTCAAATTTTTAACTTGACAGGGAAATTGGGAAAAGTTCACAACGTATGGGAAATTTAAACTGGCCCACAAGTTAAATGATTAAATAGTTGACAGGGGGGGGGAATGATTAGACTTGATTTCTCATTGAGCATCAAGTGACCAGCAAAAATGCAGATGTTGAAAGGATGTGACGGGAGAAGACTAAAGGATTTGCATGTATGTACAATTGTATACATCTTGTACTTGTACTTGTACAGGTCACTGCGAGAGGATCTCTCTGTAACTATTTTGTGTATAGTATAGAGATATGAGATTAAATAATCAAGGTACGGCACGCTCGATTCCATTCCATCTCTCTCTCTCTCTCTCTCTCTCTCTCTCTCTCTCTCTCTCTCTCACAGAGGTGAAATCAAGCCGCCGAATCTAAATCTCTGACTCTCTCATAGACTGTGCCGACTTGAGACTTGAGATAACACTGTGAGTTGTAGTACACATTACCGAGAGGGATTTCTTTTTCTTTAGGTAAAGGTATACAAACAAGTAACAAGATTCGATCGGAGGCTATACACATTACAGATATTATATAGAGAACAAGAAAACTGTGTTGTAATAAACCCGTAATGTTGTGTACACTTCATTGACTATTGAGTTTTTTTTTTTTGAGAGAGAGAGAGAGATTTTGGGGTTGGAAAAAATCTTGTGAGAAATGACAAGTTTACACAATCACGATCAAGATGAAGATAGAAATGAGCCGAAAAAGAGAGAGAGAGAGAGAGATTTTCCAATGATTGGAATTGGATATTCGGATGAATTCTGAATTGCTGAACGACTGAAAATGACGGAATTGTTCAGGTATACCGAGAGAGAGAGATTAAAAGATAATCTCCAACTTATCGTTCAAGTATATAAAACAAGCAGAAAGTAGATTCGAATTCGTATATATATTTGAACCACCAACATTTAAATCCATTGAAAAATCATGTCTCTCTATTTGAAAGATTAAAGATTTGAGAGCGCAATGTCAATGGAAGCCGCACACACACACACAAACACACACACTCTCATAATCTCTCTTGACCACTTACGACACGACTAAAAAGCTTCGAGATTCTCGAGAGAGATTTTCGACTTGGTGACAGGACACATTAGCATTAGCATTATATTGTATTAGTATTTAGCATGAGCCCATGAGCATTTCGTATATGTATTTCTAAGTGAACAAATCAAGTTTAGTTTTTATTTTATTATATTAGCTAGTCGATGTACATCATTCACACAGATGAAATCTCCCACAAAGGATCACTTACCATCAAAATCAAAATCTAATTCATTGCAATCCTCAATCTAATCAGACCTCTCCACCACATTTCCAGTTTATTCTTTGTAGTTTTGTACATACTACAAAGTATAGCTCTTTTTATATGTGTAGTCAGAAAAATATGAACCGGATTTTGTGCTCAGTTTTTGTTTTTGTTGATTGATGGGGTTTCAAAAAATTCAATTCTCAATTCTCTCTCCAGAGAGATCCTTTGAAATTCGGTTTTGATTTTGATTTGGTATTGTTTATTTGGTAGTGTTACTTTGTCTACACGTGCTGAATCCGTGTCAACGTCAAGTCGCAATTAGTCAATTAGGACAATTTGTCAATTAAGTTTGAGTGTGAATCATTTATATATATATGTATGAATTAGTCGTCAGATTTTTTTTTTTTGAACTCTGAACTTTGATAATTTATGTTTTCTCCATTAATTTCTTCCCATTTCTGGATTTGTCTGCCTGCAACAATAATAATTATTATTATTATTACTGTATTTGCAATGGCATCATATTGAGAGGAGATGATGACAAAATTGGGCATTGATTCGGATGGCTTATTTAATTGAAAATATATGGATAAAGGATTTTAAAAAAAAAAAGTCTCTGTACATACATGGAATTTTATAGTCGATTGACTAATGACTTTTGAATGAGGAGAGAAGTAAAGTGTTCAGGAGAGAGAGATTCAATAGTTGAAAGGGTGAGTTTTATTTTATGTTATTTTTTTCTCATATGTGTGTGTGTGTGTGTGTGTGTTTGTGTGTATTCGGACAGAAACTTTGTGAATCAAAAGAATAAGAAACAAGAGAGAAATGTATCGGTGAAATAAAATACAAATACTCCCAAGTCACAAGTACGTTTAGGAATGATATATAGATGTTATGATGATTATCCATATATATTTATATAGTCTGCATTCTGTATAGTTTTAGAGTTTTATAGTACGTATCTGTTTCTGTATACATATTGACCATTCGGACTTGGTTTTTAGGTTTACTTTGAACATGATAAGAATATGAGCAAAAAGATCATTAGACCTCATTAAGCTGTCCAATCCAAAGTCATAAACTTAAGGAAGCATCTTCCACATCCTTTTCTTTATCTTTCTCTTTCCCCTTTTCTCTCTCACTCTCAAGCTAAAGAATAAATAGCAGAAAGCAGAAAGCATATTCTCAATATACAGATATGTATATATGCGCACGAGAACTTTTTACTTGAACGTTCTTTGACTCTCTTGTGTTTTTGTTTCCTATTCTTATATATGATCTCAGACTTGTCTTGAGACTTGAGAGACTTGAGACATTCCGTTATGTCTGTATGTGTGTGTGTGTGTGACTTGAAAAGTAGAGATCGTGTCCCTGCAATTACATTAATCACACGCACCGTCACTCCACCTCCTTCATTTTTTTTTTTTTACTATATTTATTTTTCTTTACTACATTTTATGACAACAAGGATGAGAGAGATTGATCGCCAATGATTCCCTTTCCATGTACCCTGTAAAACTGTAAACAATAAATAAATACAAATACAACAAGATCTTTACTCATGCACAAAAGCAAAAGCTTAAAATTCTTGGTGGATTTTTGATTTTTCGGGAGAAAACCATCAACTATAAACTTACTAAACCCTTGGGAATTCCGGAAATATTTCCATAGTATCTTACTTACACTTTTGTGGCAAATTAGAACAAAAAACAAAAAACAAAAAGGAGGAAAATACAGATGGAGAGAAGAGAGAGAGACAAATCTTGAGAGCTCTCTCGTATAGAAAGAAATTGGTATTGGAATGCGAGAGTGCTTTAAAGTTTGAAGCTGACGGCGAGTGTGTTTAAATATGTTGACTCTTGGTTAAATATTTGAATGGAAGAGAGAGAGAGGGAGAGGGAGAGAGAGAGAGAGGGAGAGGGAGAGAGAGAGAGAGGAAACTAGTAGAATGTTGGATGGTATAAAAGTAAAAATCTTGTGATAGTTAATAGTAATTGCTAACATGAGCCAGAGGAGACTCGCAAGTATGAGATTTAGGAAAAAAGAAATGCCGACGAGTCGAGTGAGAGAGAAACAAAGAGAGAGAAACAAAGCAAAGTTCATCACTTTGGATATTTGATACAGACGAAAAACTAAGATCTAAATGTATACAACTATAGACAAAACAAATACATGTATATATATACAGAATACATTTTAGATTTGAGAATGCAGTGCACAAATTGTATGTATCTGTAAAATAATATGTGAATGTGAAATACATACTTGCACTGTGAATTTAATGGATTGGAATGTTCACTTGCCATAATATTGCCATTGGAAAAGTTGGAGTTGGAAGTCTGTGTCTACGTCAGTCACATTTATTTCTGTTTTAAATGAATGTTTTATTTGATTCCACTTGAAGATTTACGATACTTTGCTAATCAAAAAAGGCTACTGGCAATTTTTCTCATCATCGCATATCTTCCATCGTCATGCAAGACTTGATATCTTTTGACTCGTTCTTGTTTCTTTTTAATCTGTATAAACTTTTACGTGTGCGGTGCGGTGTCAGTGTACACTAACATTTGAGAAAAAAGATCATTGGGATGATCCAACATATATACTTATATGTATCCTTATATTATGCCTAATGAAAATGAACAAAGGGGAGAAGAAAATGGAAATTCGCGCATTCCCCATTAAACCTTTCACTTTTAATCTTATTCTAATTTCCGAGTATAGGCATTTGGCATTTCAATTTCCAACTCAGGTACAATAAGTAAGTAACGTGTGTATAAGAAAATGACATCATCCAAGTCAAAAGTTGAGAAACCACAGTGAGGATGGAGAATTACAGTAGAAGTAGAAGTATAGAAATACAGATACATAGATGGATAATTTAATTTGAGATTAGATTTAGATATACTTTAAAAATAAACGTCTTTTTTCGGCAGAGGCTATGCTTTAGTATCTCCAAATTCTCACTCTTTTATTGCTCATCTACATATTTACATTTTCATTTGCATTTGCATTTGCATTCGTATGCTCATGAGAGATGTTGGAACTATACGAGAGACTTAAAAACTAATGGAAAAAGTTGACACGATAGCGATAACTCGGATGTAAATGAATTTCACGTGTGTTTCCCTATGCTGCCACACTCCATCTCACTCACTATTTGAAGTCGCTCCACACACAATCAAATTGAAATTAGCATGCACTCTGATTTTATGATGAATCTTTGTCGCAGATTTTCAATACGCGGTAAAATTTGCTGTAAAATATTTCATATGACAAAATACACGATATTGACAGTTTTCATGTGATACAAAAAAGGGATTATGTGTTGCATATTTCTGTATAGTTTTAGCGTGTGAATAATTGAGAATTGAGAATTTGACTGCTGTCGGCTGTCGCTGTCATCAACACAGAAGATTCTTCTGAGAAGAACGTGAACATGTTTTTTTACATGTACATAAAGAAAACCCACAAAAATCCACGAGAGCTTCTAACTTTTTTGTGATTTTGATTGTGACCTCTCTCTTTATTTTTTTTTATTTTTTCTAGTTCTGGACCCCCTGATGACTTTTTTCTTGTTACTTGTCAAGATCCCATCCTCCATAGAATCTATACGCCTTTACACAAAATAATACAATAAACTTTACAAATACAAATACAAGCAAAGTGAGTTGAGACTTTTTTGCGCAAGTTATGGCTTAGAAAATGACAAGTGTACACGCAGTGGATTTAATAATACAGTTTAATTACCAAAAATTTGACTGTCAGTGTCTTCCAGATGTCTTCTGTTGTTTCTGTTTCTGTTTCTTGTCATCTGTTGTTCATGTTCATCGATGGTCAATTCAGAGTCACAGAACCTTCCTACAGGTTTGACATGTTCACAAAATACAAAATCACAAGAAACAGTGAACTCTCTCTCTCTCTCTCTCTAGCAAAATGTAAAGCAAGTCACGAAGCTGAAGTTGGAAATTTGATTTGACATGCGACACGACTGTTGACATCTTCCCTTGTTCACAATTCTCTGAGGTTTAATTCATTAAGAAAAAATTATGTATATGTATATGACTTTAATTTTCAGTGGTGAGGTGTGGTGACGGTGAGGCCACAATTGCAGCAATGTAGTGTGCTTATTATATTATGAATTTCCAAAGAAAAATATATACAGAAAGGCAACTAAATCTTTCATATATATCTTTCTCTGTATTTTTGTGTATTTCCATCTTTATCGATTGTATAAGTACATACACTTGAGTCTTGCGGCTTTGTATATGTCTTTGCTTTTTTACCTTTAGTTTATCTTCATGTAGTTAATAATAATGACAATGACAATTGGCAAACAAGGAATACTTATTATTATCCTTACAGCTATAAGCTATATATATATATATGAATACCAACGGCCAAAGGGGAAAAAAAGTCAACAGAATTGAATTTGCATAAAAAATAATGAGGTTTTTTTTTCTTTTTGGCTTTTGTATGTCTCTATGTTCAAATGTGTTCTTGTTCTCGTTCTCATATTGTTTTGTTACAACAATTACAATTTTTCCTCTCATTTTCATTCTCATTTACCACAGGTATATGTATTGCTTGTGAGTTGTGAGTTGTTTTGGAAGGAGAGCGAACATTGAAGCCGAGTAAAGACGACAGAGTTTTTTAATTTATGACAATGGCACCTTGTTAAAAGACGATTGTTGAGGCTATTTCAACTATCAATGACTTACTTATCGGCTTCATTCATTTCCCGACGAGCTCCACATACTAATTTTTTTTGTTATGATGTATTTATTTATGTAAAAATACAAATGTTCATATTCATGTATGTAGCCATTATGCAAATTCCAAAGAAAACACGACAATACAGAAACAACATTTTAATAATTTTTTAAATACACAGTTTGTATCGTCCTCTCAATTTGCAATTTGCAGCATTTAATTTGTCATCGTCACATTTGACTGATCTTTCCATTTAAAATCAATTAGGAGATGGAAAATAAGTGAGTTTTCTCTTTGTGAGAGATTTTTTTGAAGATGAAAAACATTCACGCGATCCAATTGACATTTAACATTTAACGTGTTTTTCAAAAGCCACAAGTCAAAGCCACAAAAAGCCAATGGAAAAGCAGGTTTTAAATTATAATACAAGTCAAATCTTGTGGGTGAAGACTGGAGAGAACTGACGACTGAAGATTGACGATGAGCTCCAGATCATTTTGCCACACGGAGCATTTGCTAAATATTCGAAAAGTTATAAACATAATAAATAAAAAATTCGTGTATTATGATTTACATTTACATTACTAAAGCGCTAGTGCTAGGCGATAAAAATTTAGATGAGGGAGAGAGAGAAAGAGAGAGAGAGAGAGACTATTGAAATAATTTTTGAGTCAATTTTCACAGTAATGTACGAAATATACCTAGGGATATAGAATATGTAATGCAGCAACTCGGTATATATTTGATGCTTTTGTTACTTGGATTTTGAAGTCAAATAGGAATGAAATGGATAATGGAGAACGAACAGAGAAGTTGAACTCTCTCGTAAGTCGGCTTGACGCATCTCATAAATCCCAATTAACTAAGTTCTGTCGCCATCATTTGAGTTGAGAGAGAGAGAGAGAGAGAGAACGAGAGTCACATATCGTCAGGTCCATTACCATGTGGCATTCATCATTTTCCACGTTTCAAATTCAGAACACCATCAGCATCATCAACGACCAACTTTTTCCCACACTCCCGCTTGTCAACACACACAGAACGACAGAATACACACACACACTTGTTGATTTCAATAGAAAACTGACCGCATAAGTTTTTCCTTCTCAATGTTCTCATCGTTGTATATGTAATTATTACAAATTTGAATGAGCTAAAAGCGCACTTATCACTTGTAATTTGCAGCAGTCCCCCAATGTGTTTCTATACATAGGTACGTATAGTCTTATCAATTTTTGCAATTCAAATTCCCATATTTAGTATATTTAGCATCCCACACACACACACACACACATATATCTACATTCTACATATTCTACATGAGTTGGAGTGGATTTGCTATAGACTCTGTGGAAAAAAAAAGTCTCAAGTAGCAAAACCTGGTGAATATGTGAATGTGAATACCATAATCTATTTTTTGATACTGCAATAAATGAATAAATTACAAGGCACTTTTGACTTTTGACGTTTGAAAGCGGATGTCGTATCATATGGAATTCATCAATCTTTCTCAACAAAATATACTCTACGATTTTTTCGAACATTTTCGAATATTTTGGTATAGAAATAATTGAATAATTGGTGGAACATATATAAATATAAATGACAGAAAAAGATTGAAGATAATCATTGGAAATTGAACAAAAGATGAGAGTCGTGTCGTGTCGTGCTCCTGAAACAACTAATAATAACGAATTCATTTCATTTCCCGCCTGTCTGTCACTCTCGTGTGTACTCTCAATTGACGTGTGGACAATTTCAATTACTGATCAAAGCCTCTCTCTCGTGTGTACTCTCTATAGTATGTATACTTCTCATTTGCCCCTCTCAGTCATTCACTCTCACTCCAAAATTAAACACATCCGCTGGTTTAATGGTTAATGGTTGTGTGTGGTTGACTCGTTTTTTGTTTGGACTCAAAAACCCGAATGCTAAAACACAAAAAGGCCTTCAAAAGCTTCAATGTATGCAACCCGTAAATATTTATAGTTTTTGTAGTCAATAATAATAATAATAATAATAATACTGATATAAACATTGGTACAGAAGTACCTCACAAGGGAGCGAAGTACCTCTAAAATATTCCGTTTCTGTCCGTTTGCCGGTATAAACCTCTGTAGTGATTGCGCCCCATTTCACTACGCACCCTTCGGGAGCGCTCCGGTCGGGTAGCTACGGGGCCTTCGGCCCCGAGACACCCTCCCTCCGCACTCCCTCCGGGTGCTCCGTTCATGGGACTGCAATCACTTTCCGTTGGTCCCGTTATTTTCTTTAAATTTCTATTACTACCCGGGTAAAGTCCGAATTCGGTTTTTATTATCAATATTTGTATCATCCAGTATTAATCCCCGTAATTCCCCCCCAAAGTTAAAAATTGTGTGAAAAAGTTGTTGCCCTCAATGGGATTCGAACCTCGGACCCCGGCTTAAAAAGTCAAACAACTTAACCCCTATACTAGGGGTGTCAAATGCGGATATCTTAGCCCCCTGTGACCCGAGGGTCACCAAAATCATATAGGTCGCTGCTTCTTTGAATACCAATGCCTATACAAAAGACTGCATGCAAATTGGTCAATCCGTTCTTGAGATATCGTGGAAAGAACAGACAGACAGACGGACCGACAGAACGATAGAATAAGGGGAGCTTCGCTCCCTAAAATTGGACTATATTTTTCACAAATTCCACAAAAATGATAGAAACACAAATAAAACGTACGTCCAGGGGTGTGACGATTCCATCTTGTGTGACAACAGAATGGCCTCGGAGCCGATGTTGCAAGTCTGTGTCCGATGAAGATGAACATTGGGACGAAGGAAAGTAGGAAGATAGTTCGAGCTAAAGATGGGGGCTTTGCCTAGCAGTATGTAGTCTGGGCGGAGTTTCGTCTTCACCTCTTCATTCCCGCCCACTTCCTTATCCAAATACTTGCTCAACTGGCCCGACACTATTTAGTGCAATTTTTTGGAATAATCTATCACTGTGTTGACTCTCTTCTCAATCAGTCAATTGAAATAAAAAAAATGGGCTCATACTCACTCCATTTGTTGACGATGGACTTGTAGCCCACAAGTTGGTAGAAAAAAAGTTCGGCGATGGTGAAGATGATCAAGCGGATGAGCCACATGAGGATGGACCATCTTCGGAATCTCCCCTGCCATTCGCTTGAGAAATCCATCCCGGGTTTCGGGATGACCCACGCTGGCCTTCGTTGGAAACAATGGAGTGACTCAACGATTGGGGCAATGGCCGGAATTATTTGACCGGCACTTGAACCCACCCCAATAACCCCAACTACCTTCCCTTCCAGCGTCACATTGTCATCCCAGTCGGAAGAGTGAAATACGGGCCCATTACATCCCTCGATGAGCTCCTTTGGGATTTTTGGTGGGCCGAGCACGCCCGTGGCCATGATTCTAAATAATTTCATAAAAATCTATAGAGAAAAATGCAAACTTTTCCCGACTAAAATCCTGAACACTTCAAACTGTTCCCATAAAAATCCTGAAACATTCAAACTTTTCCCGCAAAAAGACCTGAAAAATTCTAATATTTCTCACAAAAATATGGAAAAATTCAAACGTTCCCCCCAAAATCCTGAAGTATTTCAACTTTTCCAGCGAAAAAACCTCAAAAATTCAAACTTTTTCCGCAAAAGGACCTGAAAAATTCAAAATTTTGAATTGTAAATTTAAATGGAATTACGTTAAAAAAAAACTCAAGTACATACAGGAATTTGAATGTGGATATTTGGGGTTTCCCGGTGGATTTGGAGACATGTCGAACCTCCCAATGGGCATCGATTTCATTTTCATTTTCATTTCCCTTCCATGTCAATAACTGCACCTCCGTATTAAACTCGGTGTGATCTCTCAGTCCGTATCTTTCCGCCACTGACGTCAAATATTCCAGATTCTCCGGCTGCGTCGCGAACAGTCGCTTCCAGTCTATGCACAAAATTGGGATCCATATAGGTATTACACAAAGTACAAATGTTGTCTACAGTATATATGTAATATATTATATACTCCACACCAAAAACGAGCGAGAAAAGTCCATGGACTCCATTAATTGCTGTAATGAAAATGAAAATGAAAATGAGGGAGGAGCAAAAGAAGGGGAAAAGGGGGGGAGTCAAACCTGGATTTGGATCGGTGGAGAAGCAATAGAGATGACTCGGCAAGTCCACGGCACACCCAGGATATTTGTTGACGAGCCACGTCCCCCCAAAATCCTCGTTCCTGTCAAATATCCGGAAGGAATGAATCCCACGTCTTTTCAATTGAATCCCGACCCCGACCCCGCCAAATCTGACCAACGCACATCACACACACACACAAGATTAAAAAAATCCAGAAATCCACATCAAATCAAAAGTAGTTCATTTGTTTTATTACAATGTATATAGACGAGACGAGACGAGACGTTGTTGAATAGCTAATATAATATTATTGCTTGTATACATGTTGTAATTGTTATTTTTTTATACCCTCCACCGATTATGGCAATGCTTGGCTTCTGGTGTGACGTAATTCCAAATGTTCCTCCGTTATTTCTTTCCATATTCCTCTATAAATTCTCTCCGACACTGTGTTTCTACATACACACTAACATGTACTAATTTCCACGAGACTAATTATTTGGAGTTTGGACCACCCACACAATTTGTTTTTTAAATTTCAAAGTCCGCTTCCACTAATATAGATACAAAATTGAGGGATTATATCTCATATACAAATTGTATAATACAATTGTGTGTGTATATTTTAAGATAGTGGAAAATGGTTTTTTAAGTATTTTGGCGAGTGTGTGAGATTTGACTCATTCCCAAGTCAAGTCAAAGAAGTTGGAAATGAACTGTGATGTGTGTGACTATACCTATTATAATCGACAGAGAGAGATATATTATATAAAGATGAGGAAAAAGTGACTTGCATTGACGAGTTTTGAATACCAGTTTCTCATTGTCAGTTCTCTATATATACTAAAATCGACAGTACATAGTAAGTATGTGTCGATTGTGTGAGGAAGACAGGGAGAGTGACGCTAATATATGTATATATTGCTATATAGTATACATAACGCGGTTTCTGGTCCCTTTACATAATAAATAAAGGCAACAGATCCCCATAATACAATACAATATGAGGTTCTCCGCCAGAAAAAGGACCATTTACGTAAAGCACTTTTTTGCATATATTTATGGACATGGAACATATTTTAGGACAAGTTTGAACCATTTTGACTGACCAAAAGTATAATTTTAAGATGGTCGTTAAGGTTCTCCAAAAATTCTAAATTAAAGTAAACCGATGATTCGATTTGTGTCATTTAAATTCAATTATACAATCATTGAGAAACTTATTTACGCGCCAAACAGCCGAGAATATTCAAGGCCCTATAACTCAGAATCTATAGGTTTACGTAAATGGTCCCTTTTCTTACGGTGTTCCCCACATATAAAAGGGATTAATGACGAACTTGGAACTTACGAGCAAATAATTTAAAGTTGCAGGAACTGACGATGTATGTATGAGTATGAGTCAAAGTATACAAAATACAGTGCTTGCGCATGTGCATATTTCATTTCATTTCCACTTGGATTCGACGTATATAGGGTTGTGCGACGGCCATTCCCGGGATTGCCCGGGCAATGTCCACGTAGTGGGCAGGCCCGGACATTGCCGAACATTGGCTGTGGACATTAAATGTGAATATTGTTTATTCCCTTGATTGACGGGAAGAAAAATAAAAAATATCTACTATTTACTTGTGTTCTTTTGTGGGGCAACAACCTGTGCGGCGGCTTAAGTTTTTAACCTTTCTCAGAAAAGATGAAAATGCAATAAGGACTGCTGCCGTTTGATGAATATTGTTATGTAGTGTGAGTGCGTATACTTGTGTATACACAATCATTGTGAACGTTGACGTTCATTTCCTTCACGATGGATTTTCCATCGTTCGAGAATGTTCGTCCTTGATTTAAATTAAGGACCTACGTGACGGCAAAGTCCTCCGTCGAGTCACAACGTTATGTGTTGGAAAGGCAAGTGCACTTTGTGATGTAAAAATGTAACATTTGGATATCGTGACAGTTGAGTTTTGGATTTCTAACAGTGAACATTATTTGAGAATAAACACACATCCAGCACCAAATCCCTTTTTGGAATTCATAATAGTTTTCTTTATAATTGCTGTGTTTTAATTTCATTTTCACTCTTCATAATCGTAAGTGCAGGGGGGATAGTCAATTACATATAATTACGTGTGAATGTAGCGATCAATAGCTTAAGTGTGAGTGAACAAAAGACATAATATATCAATATTAATACCTATAGCGTTTCTTTCGTATACACATTTTTATTTCTACATACATTTTCTAAACTACATATTTTTTATCCACATTTGATTGAATGCTCATGACAGGGAATAGACACGACACTTCTACATAATAAATGATTGATGAAAAGGTGTGTGCAACTTTGTTTTTTGTTCGTCATATCATTTCAACATTTCCATATATATACGGACTCCATCAAAAAACTGATACTGAACTATCAACTGTGCGCCATTGATGTGGACTGGTCGACGATTGACTTGAGATGTTCTCAACCTGAACACATTCTATTATTCGCAATTTCATACCCAACATGTTACAACTCGGAAACGCGGCCAAGCCAAACCCTTTAAACGCCACCATCCCATTTTCGTTGCTAAAGCGATTCCCTGCCATGGTAAGGGAATTCCGGAATGTTGTCACTTCTTCTGCATACATCCGGGTCATCTCACTCTTCGCCAGCTCCGGCCAGCTCTCAAGATTCCACGGGACCTCTTTTCGGTACTTGACCAGAGGAATACGGCCAGCTCTGCACGTCGCGATTTGAACAAGAGTAGGCATTTTGGAATGATGAAATTGTGATCTTTTAATATAAGCCAAATGCGGTTGGTGTTTTACAATATTTTCTATCAGGGAAATTCGTCAGCAGGAAATTCGTCGGCAGGAAATTCGTCGGTGGGAAATTCGGCGACAGGAAAATCGTCGGCTAGAAATTCGTCGACAGGGAAATTCGTCTGTAGGGAGACTCGTCGGCAAGTGGATAGCGATGTAGAATGCATTTCTCCCCACTTGTACTCTGCTCATTCGCTCTCGCTCGTACAGAGAGACTAATATATACCTACACAGAAACTGTCCCCTCTCTCCGCTCCGTTTCACCACAAAGTATCACAATTGGCGTTCTACAAACTCACACAGTTTTTTCGTCCGCAGAAAATGAAGTATAATAAAATCCGCACTAATATTAACCCAAAATAAATACGCTGGACACACTGAAGTGACTAGAGTTCCACGGTCTCTATATTTATTTGTTAAGTTGTGCCATTTGGTTTAGCGAGATAAGCGAGTTTATGAACAAGCGAATCAAGCGGCCAGACAGAGTGTATGGGATGGTTGGGGTAACACTTTGACTATACACTCTGAGCACAACTAATCATGTCTGGCTAGCTCTCACGATTCCACGGCACCTCCTTTCGGCCAAAGGAAAAAGCGGCACTTGCCCAAAGAAATATGCCCAGATCAAACCAAAACTTTAAAACCCCACTCGCCTCAAATGCGGTCCGCTCATGCCCAACCATAAGTTTTGAAACCAGAACCGCTCCTGAATGATCTCACAATTCGTACGAAAGATGATTGGTCGGAGGGAGACCATGTCTTTTTCCAAGTCGGACGCAAGCATCCAAGCATCCATTGACTCATCCCTTCTTCCACCACCACCACCAGCGTCCTCATCCTTCTCCTCTTTAAACTTGACACCCGGGAAAAGGTTGCCCAATAATAAGGGATCAAATAATATCCCTTATTATATGTCCCTGGGGATAAGGATGGCAATGCCACCACCTTCATTTGAAAATCCCAAATTGAACTCATAGCCGGCCTTGATAAGGTCAATCGCAGAAGCATTGACAAAGGTCAGAGTTGGGACGAGGATGGTGGACTGGAGCTTGGCTTGATAAACGAGAGAGACGAGAAACCATCCAAATCCTTATAAAAAAACAAGCAACATCTTCAGAAAATTGCTCCGCCTAGTGTTTTTATTTTTATTGGAAAATCTTCATTAAAAGTTCCCAAAAGTTCGTCAAATGTGAACTCAAGTATGACGAACATGAAGAAAGTGTCAAATTTAAAATCCAACGACTCGTTGGCCACCTTTTTGACACTTTTTGGCTCAAAATTTGGATCCACTTGTGACTTAAAAATTTCTGAAGGCGGAGTCAAGTTAAATTTGTCAAATCTCGGCCAAGGCCTTTCATGGCCCTGACAAGGAAACTCAACATGATTGGCTGAAAACGCGTTTCCTTGAATTCGCTTCTTTGACAATAAATGGCCCTGGGCGCAGCATTTTCTCCCTAATCTGGATTCCTGACAAAGCGGAGAACACAGCTATAACAACTAGAACACAGCTAACAACTAAATTGGATTACTTATTACCTTCACAATTATGGCATTCAAAAATCTTATTTTTATTCTTTATACAAAATTTAAAGTGTTACAGTCATTAGGGCTTAATCACCGTGTTCGGGCGGAGAAAATAAGACTCATTTGCAGATCTTAATGCTTTTATTTATGTAATTGCGAAGCCGTCATTCAACACGTTAATAAAGTCAATTCAATTCAATTCAAAGGGACACCAAATCGTAAACCATGTGGACTTGCACATGTGGAGTTCGGTTCGACCCTCGAACTTGCACAGCAGAGGAGACATGGACAGGGCCAAACCATTCCAAATCTTATCCAAACTCAAGCCATCTACCGATGGACTGGATCCTCCAGCGGACCTTGATTGTATCCAAACGATGAGACAGTGAGTGAGGATGGTTGTGGAGAGAGCAGGAAGAACAGAACACCAGGTGGTGCGAGAGAATGGATTTCGGATAGTTTCCAAAGTCACTTGATTCAGCCTACCCATCCCTTCCGTGGCGTAGCCCACAGTCAAGTGAATATTCCAGTACAGGCGCATGTCGTCCTTGGTCGTGAGATCCCGGGTCGGGTCTGTCGTGAGGAAACTTACGTACAAGTACAGGGATGAGCAGGATCGCGAGTTGTGCGAAAAGCTGTGTGGAAACAATCATAAAGAATCCAAATGTCTTATTTTACGTGTTGACGTGTTTACGATTTTCCTTTTTTTTACTCTAAACTAAATGTTCCGTATGATTTCCTTGCAGCCTAACCTAACCCAACCTAACCTAACCGTAACCTTTTAATAAGAAAAATTACCTGAACATACAATGTCGCAAACTGGAGACATTCAAATGACTCGCAATCTCATAGACGGACTGTGTGAGGGCAGCGATGGCATCGTGTCGGAGTAGAATCTCTCTGTGCCTATCCGGGATGGAATGACCATAGCGCGAGTTTTGGAACAAAGTGGCTGGAAATACGAATGCCCAACCCATGTGAATGTCTCCCAGAGTCGTCGTACATTCTCATCAGTTCCTGTTGCAAATCCGGAATATTAATTCTTGGATGGAATTAATATTCCACTCAAAAATCTTCAATCAAAGGATATCAAACGAACGTAGGACTTTGCAGAATGAGTGATGACAAATCTTTGAAACATTTCAAACATTTGTCTTGGTTTTTACCGGAAGCCATAAGTTGTCGCAAATACAGCCATTGTTGAATGATTTTTGCCAATAAATTTTCAAACATTCACTGAAAGTAAATCTCTAAGATTTTCAATGATTCTTTGAATTTCTAACAACTTTGAAGAAATTCCAAACTTATTCAAAGAGTAGAAATTTAATTCAACTTTAAGGATGTGTAATTAGATTTTCTAAGAATTTCAAAGACTTCTTCGGACTTGCAAACTTTTTTAAAGAAGTTTCAATCTATATTCCAAGGATTCTTGGAATTTTCAGACTATTTCAAAGAATCTTTGAATTTTCAGACTATTTCAAAGGATCTTTGAATTTTGACTATTTCAAAGAATCTTAGAATTTTTAAGCTTTTTTGGAATAAAGGTCCTTGATAGAGCCGCAGTATCAAATGTACCACTTTTTAAAAATTGAGTGTCAAAAATTCCCGGTTTGAAAAATTGGTACAGTGATTTTACGTTAAAATATCCTCTGGAAGGATCAGGAAATCCAGCAATTGATCAAGTTGAGGATGATGAGCATTTGCAAAAGTCCCCAAAACATCCGCCACATCTTATGAGCTTTTGATAGTAGTCAAAGCGACAAGGATGTAAATGCCGCCGCTGGGATTTGTAAAGTAATGCGAGGACATGGGTAGCTCCTGATCCCTCGACGGTGTATCCAAAGGTTGACGTGAGATTTCAGTGTTATTTTCAATTTGAATTGGAATGTTGAGTCTCTGAATTTGCCGTGAGAGATCCCACACATTCTCATCTATGCCTGATGACGCGGATCTAATGTTGCAGTCCAAGTAGTTTAGAAAAAGTCTAGAGGGTTCAAAAATCCGGAGAAATTCGTTCAATTCCCATGGCATCCATGGCTGTGATCCCATTACCGCTCCTGACAAGATGGACGTTGATGGTATGCTATTTACATTTGGATTTGGGTGGACGTCCATTACGAACAACCATTTATTAAGTAAGTATGTGTGTACATACATATTGTGAACAGTTATGTTAGTACCGGGGAAAAGAACAAAGGACAGTCCGTATTTAATTGCCAAGTGTGTCACTAATATTGAGTTTAGTACTTCTTCAATGTTCAGTTTAATCAAAAGCCTTTCCATTTACGAACAACCAGTTATTTAGTAAATATTTGTGGACATCCCTATTGCTAACAGTTATGTTAGTACCAAATACAAGAACAGAGGTGAGTGTGTTTGACTTCCAGATGTGTTACCAGTAAAATGGCATGGCGTTTGAAGTATCGAGTGTAATTAAAAGCATTTCACAAACAATTATCCATTTCTAACCAATATAAAGGTGTTTACCTGTTTTATCAACTGTGATATAGGTAACTAAAACATGAACAAAGAACAATTTGTACTTACGTGCCAGAACCTATGCATTGATATAACTTCACATATTCCTCCTGGTTTAAAGCAGTAGTATATCTATTTGTAACAAATGTGTGAACCCACAACTACTTCGTTTTTTTAGTGTACCGACAACAAAGAAGTCCTTGTTTAATTGCTGATTGTTCTCATAGCGTTTTGCCAGTGTGAATTGACACTTTACGCTTGGCTGTACAGTATAAAGCTTTTCAAAGTTTCAACGAATAGGTTGAATATTTGAAAAAGATTAAAATAGGAGCGAGAAACTACACAATTTAAATTTTGATATAATCCAGTTTTGCCTTTTGTGAGCCCTTAGGAACTCGTTTGTTTTTTTATTAACGTCAGTAGATCGTTTTTCTATAAAGTTTATTATTTGTTCATGTGTTTGTTAATTGTGTGACACAATGCTGACGATCAGGGGCTTTTATTTGAACATATGGGTTTTTAATTTTTTTTCTAAAGCGTGTATGCTTCCAATTCGAGTTGACACTACTACATATACTTTGTACGAAGAAAAAAGATTTTGACATCTAGCTGTGAACAAATTTCACAATCTTGTGCACACTATTCACATATTTGTGGTTGTATGGAAAATTGTGGAAGCAACAATTGACTACAGACCCGAAAAGCTATTACATTTTGGTTGTGGAACACTTTGTATTGCTGTCTCTGTTCTCATTACTGTCGAGAAAAAGTATTTGTTTAACGACAATCTTTTCATCTCAGTTAGCATCTACAATAGCATCTTTGACCATTTCAAAGGTAAAATTAAATCTAGGTCATTTGAGTAAAATTTAAATAGTTAACATTGGAAAGAACTTACTAACTTTTTGCCTTTGTATTTTAAGCTAAGGAACCTGGACTTGTTTCAAATCGAAAATTCTACGACCTGTCGCTTCAAGAACTTGTTGGAATATTTTTAGGTCCCGCGTTTATGGGTCTAGCCGTCATTCACGCTATTCTTTTTCTACTTAATCCAAATGGCTTCAATTTTGTTCATTCAATGCTGTCAGAAGCCTGGAAAGGCTATTGTTCCATTTTCATTTTTGCACTTTTTGAGTTGTATGTTTGCACTGCATGGATTTCTGTCGGGTCATTCACAACGATAGCAGAACTCTCATTTTTATAGCAGCTGAGGAAGATATAACAATTGGTCGTTTAAAATTAAATGGAAACGAACCTGATGAAAATGGAGAGGCAGAATCAGGAAGTGCTGAGGTTGGAAAGTGGGTCCGTAAAGCAATAAAAAGCTGCCGCCTAATCCAACAGCAAGTTCAAATATTCAATCAAACGTTTTGTGAATTCATTTTTGCAGCCAAAGTAGTTTTTATGTCTTCTTGCATGTTTCAAATTTATTGCGATTCGCTCTTTTCAAAAATCACCGTTGCTGTCTGGACTTTTTTTCATACTTGGCGGTTATTTGTCTGATCTATTTGTTCTTCTCTATGACAAAGCATTTATGATTCCTGAGAAAATGTACAGCTACAAGCAAGAGATGCTATTAGCTAATTCCCGAATTCGCGATACAGACTCAAGTTTTATTCAGCAGAAGATCAATGTTTTCAAAATACAATCCCTTTAAGCATGTGGAATTAAATTTGGCCCATTTAAAACTTTAGAAAAGACATCACCCAAATTTATTGATTTTACAGTCGGGCAAGTTGTTGATATGCTTATTAATTTTCCGGCCTAGAGCGTTTAGGCTAATAGGTGAAATGTGTATGATTGAAACAGGCTTGTATACGCACAAAATTGCTATGGTGTATATAAAACTGTTGGTTTTATGCCTTGATGATTGTAAACGCGTTTAATGTACCGTTATCGCACGTAATCTAAGTGAATGTCAATAAATCGAGAAAATATCAAAAAAGTATTGTGGAAATTCAATCATTTTTTTGCTCAACGATGTGATTCGTCAATTTAATTCGAGTACAAAAATAAAGCAGCTATGGGCAACAGTTTTATGGAGCAACCCTCGCCTACTTCTATTGCCGTCTGTCCTTTTAACGGTTACAACCGAAAGGGTTGACCGATTTGCATGCGGTTTATTTTATTGACATTTTCGTCAAACGAGTAAGATACATATCGATTTTGGTAATCCTGAGGTCACGGGGCGGAGTTAGGGGTTAAGTCCTGTCAAATCAATTTACTTAGAAATAATTGGAAGAAAATACCAAATACAATCATGAATTATTTTTAGCTCGGCAGTCGGTTTCCGACTTGAAAGTGACTGAAACGTAATCGATTAAAAACACAAAGTACTCAATTCCGTGTAATAATTCGTAGCCAAAACAATAGTAAAAGCTAAAAGATGTCATGTATTTATTTATTTTGGCAGTCGGTTTTCCGACTGAAACCCGACCACAACTAAATCAATCAAACACGTCAAATTACTCAGTTTCTGTATATCTAATCACTGTGTACATTGACAAGTAATCAATTTCTTGAAATACGAGACATCCGCCCTCCGATTCGGATACTGTTTCCGAGCAAACGAGAGGAAAATTTGCTCGAGGGAGGTTTCACAAACGCTGTAGTCTTCAATGAGGCCTGCATAGGTCGTCTTCAAGTCCTCTGTGATTTGAAATAAAATATCCCATGGCATTTTCGTATTGAGTATCTGATACTGAAGAACGTTCTGTGCAAATTAAAAAAAAAAAGTCAATCCAGTTTTCCAGATCCACACGCGCGTGGCAAACGCGCCACGGCCGTATATACATATATAAATAAAAGATGTTCCTTAGATGAAACGATTTCCGAATGTGTGTAAAATGGTTCAAAAATGTAAAGGAAAAGAAAACCAACCTGATGCTCATCTTTCAGAACGCAGGGGTCGAACTTTTCAAGAACAGTCTCGGACAAAACGCGAGCTTCCACCGAGTCCGACTTGATTGCCGGTTTGAGTTTGATGGTCAAACTGTAACCTGTGTGTTTTCAAACAAGTCCATCAGACATGTTACATTTTGTTGATACACTTTGAGAGAAATACATCCAACAAACTCACTCAAGTTGAAATTGAATGTAATACGATATAAACACTGTTCAGGTGTGTACCTTGAGCAAATTTGTTCTTCAAGTGCTGAACTCCACCCAAACATTGAATCTTCCCATTGACAATGATACAAAGTCGAGTACAGAGGGCTTCACATTCCTCCATGCTGTGTGGAATTGTATAATTAATCCGCATTTGTCAATTGATACCTCTTTACACATTTCAATTTCACCTAACAGGCAGCCCAGAGAGCTTTTCATTTCTTTGTGTATATCTCACCTGTGCGACGTTAAAATGACCGCTTGACCCGCGTTCTTCACGGAAGCAATAACTTTCCAAAATTGACGACGTGCGACCGGATCCACCTATTGTGTTTTATATAAAGCATGAAAAATATAGAATTGGGATTTTGATTGACCTATTAAACCAATTATTTATGTGATTCGAACAAAATGCAATGATGTTATATACTCCGGATGTAGGTTCATCCAGCATCACAATGGGCGGATCACCAATGAGAGCCATGCCAGCTGTAAGTCTCCGTTTCATGCCGCCACTGTATTTGTGACATTGAACGTTCCCACTCTCATTCAAACCTGTGTGTGTGGATTCAGCGGACACGCGGAAATCATCATTAAAAAATTCAATGAAGATTCAAAATATGCCCTCACTCATCGGAAAATGTTGTGATTACCTAGTTTGACCAACCACTTGGTGGCTTGCGCATTTATTTCCGCCTTCGGAACACCACGCAAGCGAGAAAACAGCTCCAGCATTTCCCGGCCCGTGAGAGAACCTGACAAATAAAAATAATCACGGATATCTCAATTCAATTAGTGGGAATAATAAATGAATAAATAATAAATTGCTCAAGCTCACTCACTGCAGATTCCATCGAATTGAGGACAATATCCAATGTTTGAGAGGAATCGTTTCTGGTTGTTTTGTAAACTACACATGAGAGCATGAGCATTTCCATCCGAACGGATTTCATCTCCAGTCAACATTCTAAATGTCGTTGTTTTACCTGTGACATTGAAATTTGTTGTTTTAGTTTTATAGTTTTAGTATAGACAAATCATCATGTTCATTGACATTTATTATTAGGTACATAATGAACATGAGGAATTGATGATGATAAATGTCAATGTGGAATAATCACCCGCTCCGTTGACCCCGAGCAGACCGAAACATTCTCCATGATGAACACCAAAACTGATATTACTCACCGCAGCAAAGGACCCGTAACTCTTGCACAAATTATTGACGACAAGGGCGTCCTCATTCAACCTTCCTAAAATATACATTACAAAAACGTCCAGGGTTTTTTTCCTCAAATTATTTCCTTATGTAAAGTTAAGTACCGTCAAGTCGAGAAACTGAAAGAAACGGTTTGTTCATCGTCGACTCACCGCCACCACACAAGTCCCGGACTCGCTCATTTTCTGCAATCACGTCCGAGTCGGATGCATCCCTTTGAAAGACAGTGGGACTCTTGTTCTTGAAAATCACCGACAATACTTTTCGAACCAACCCAAATTCAACAATGAGGAGCAAACAATGGAAAAACAAACCGAGGATCATCAAATAAAATATTTCCTGACCGATCCCGGCCATGGAAACATCCGGTTTATCATAACTTGTTTTCACGTCCGACCATGTCATGTACGGTTTTTGCTCAAAACAATCAGCATCGGGAAATGATGTCTTACAATCGTCTATATAGAAATTAAAGAAAACCGAGATTATATAATTATCCTTTTGAATTTGAATTTTCGTCGGAAAATTATTAATTAAAAAAGTAAATTTAAATATTTATACTGTGTTTGAAATCCGCGCAGGATTCAAAAATATAAATAACCGTTTGACTACATAATCTTTGTTTTACCACAACACGACCTCAAATCTGGGCTGATGATAAAGTCGGGATTACAAAGGACATCTTTTGTTTCCTTGGGAAGGATGACACAACGGCTGTTGATTGCGGCCGTCTCCGTGAAGTGCATCACACTTATCCCTGCCCCAAATGTTGGAAATATCCTTGCAAAAGTCCTGAGATCGTTTGACAGTGAAAATTCACCACTGACATCCAAAGCGAAAGCACCAATCCCACATATCACTCCTTTATATGCATATAGAGAAAAAAACAACTTTTGGTTTGTTTACGTATACGCGAAACGCTGGATTTTTAAATATTCGAGCTTCCACACGCGCGCACTCACCCGAAACAATGTGAATGATTGTGACCAGGGAAAATCCTCCTGGAGCAGTTTGAACCACCAAACTGAAGAGATACGACAGCGGAATTGCAGCAAAACCATACGCAAATAATATGGCAAAAAGTACCCCTAAAAATGTGTGTATTTTAAAAATACTATTTTTCAGTATGTATTTTAAAGTCATTGGTAAATTAATTGTGATATTTGAATATCGTTCCCGAATTGCTTTTGATGAATTACACAATTACCCGCCCCGTCGTGCGCCGTAAAAACTCCGTGGCTTTGAAAAATGGGGAAGCAGCTAACCATTGCACAGATCAAAACGGACATGACTGCATAATCCCATAGAAATGAGGAGCCCCAAAATATGGCTGGATTCACTCCCGTCATCAACTGCAGTTGTTTGGCCTTTTGAAAAAAAGAGAAAAGAGGTTCAAAATGACTATAAATTATTATCACAATGAAGAAATAACGGTAACATATAGATACTCTGTCCATCCGTATTAAAATGAATTTTGATTATTGACTTTTTTTGGAGTTAGCGCGGGCGAGGATGGGATGATCTTGAAATTTGGAAGCGAAACCAAGATAAAAGCTTTATGTATCACTTCCAACTTCCAAGGACATCACATCCTTGCCCGCGCGCCAACTCCAAAAAAAGTCAATAATAATTTTGATACGGATGGACAGTATATAGTCTCGTATAACCTATACCTTCGAAAGCCTCTCTTCGACGGGAAAAACAATGAAACTTGCGGCAAGTAATGCCAGTCCGAGCGGTATAAAAACGCCAAACATCAAAGGAATTATGGTTGCATAGTCCGGATTCTCACGAGCACTATCGAACAGTGAGTACTGATTTTTGAGCGGATGATTCGTCATTTGAATCAAGTAATTTGAGTCTGCCGCCGTGTATTTCCTCAAAATCGCGTTCGTCATCAAATTAATGGCTAATGGGGAGGAATGGTATGGAATTGACGAGAACATTGCCGTCACATTCGAGTCATCCATCAAATCCGCACCCACAATATATCTTTCTCTATACCGGACCAAGTCTTTTTCTCCGATACTCAAAAGTTGATCCACCAAACTCTCGTCCGAGTCCGATCGAATGCCCGCCTTCCCAATCAGGGTTTCATAACTCTCCGTCAGACTCTGTCAAGAAATTTTTCAAAAGCGAGTATATATATAAATAGGTAAAAATAAATACAAACATTTTTTGTTTATATTATGATACATTTTTTTTTTTATAATAGTTTTTTAATGAACCTTGTCCATTGTTGAATAAAATACGACGGGATTGTTGTAGGAGGAGAGACTGATTGGAAGCGGCGGATCATAGTCACCTTGCTCGTATTGGTTATTTGTCAATAAAATGGCGGCTATCAGCAGTATGATCGGCATCACCAACTGTGATGACCAAAAAACATCAAACAAGGTTAGAAAATCACAAGATTACATACATTTGTGGGCTTTGAACTCCGTTTTTTGAATTGAAAGCAGTCACCTGGCTCACAAACAGCAGACGCTTTCTCAGTGTGTACAAATATCTTTTGATAAGCAATCCCCAAAATTGTTGCCAGGCCAATCCAAGTCCGACTTGCCGATCTGCTTAGCAAATGCAAAAAATGTTGCAATTATTTATGTACCTTCATGTTTTTTATCGAAAACAAACCGTCAAAATTGAAAGCTTTATTACGTGTGTGCTGGTTTCCTTGTTCAGTTTGTGTTTGAGCATCTAATTCTTGTTCGGAATGAGTATTTTGGTTACCGTCTTCGTGATCATTTAACTCGGCAACTCTAAAAAATAAAAAAATGGTAAGAAAATTCGGGTTTTCAAAAGATGCGGTAATAATTTCTGGTATTTTGTGTGTGTGGCGGTGTGCGTGTGCAACTTGCTTCACAAAAACTTCATCCATCGTCGTCAAAGAAAGGCCGATATTTTCAATGCCCAAACTTTCCTTGTTGAGAGACAACTCGGAGAATAGTTGAGGGAATTTGGATGTTGTATTTTCGGCATTGGGGAGCGTAATGGAGATCTCTGTTGAATGAGGAGCGGGTTGATCCTTGAAGAATGCATTTTCAATGTGTTTTTGTACTGCGGAGAGGACATTGTCCGCTGAAGCTCCAGGATGCATTGTCAGGCTAAATGTGTAGCCAGCACCGTAGTATTTTTTTAGAAACATTGGGCTGCCACAACATTTCACTTTTCCTTCCGCCATGATTGCGATTCTATCACCTGAAAACGAAAACAGAGAAGATGAATAAGGAATAAGGTTTTGCCAAATTTAAATGGCAATTAATAAAAAAAAAGTTCCAAAACTTTTACCCAGTACATCCGCCTCTTCCATAAAGTGAGTTGTTAAACAAATCGTCCTATGAGACCGCATTGCCTAAAAAAATGTACATATAGATTTGCTTGTTTGATGTGATAAAAGTTCTCGATTCGATCATCGGACAGTAGTTTGAGCCTCTAGAGGGGTGCATAATTTCTTGCATTTTGCCTTTTGAATTCCGTTTTGATTCAAATTGGAAAAATGGCAATTCCGGGGTTTTGAGTGTTTTGACAACGGGAAAAATTATAGAAATATTGAAAAAAGTGTAATTTTAATTTGAAGTGTGGTAAAATTTAAAATTTTTGGAACAACAAAAAATCAAAATTTTGCAATGGACGACAAAAAAATTAAAATTACACTTTTTTAACATTTCTATAATTTTTTCCATTGTCAAAACTCTCAAAACCCCCCGAATTTTGCAATTTTTAATCAAAACGGAATCCAAATGGCAAAATGCAGGAAAATGTGCACCCCTCTAGAAGCCCGACTACTGTCCGATGATCGAATCGAGGGACTTTTATCACAAAAAACTACTCCATTTCATAATTTATAAAGCATTTGACCGGATTTAATTTGAGACTTTTGACACGTACCAAAATTAAATCCCAAATTCCTCGACGGGCCTCAGGATCCATACCTTTGAATTTGTTTCAAAATCATGAAGGGAAATCCCAAATTTTTGCAAAACGTTTCTCTATATATTTTAATATATTTATCATAATTTATCAGAAATAGAGGCTTTGTTTATAATTTTACCGGATGTTGGCTCGTCAAGGATGACGACCTTTGTTCCTCCGATGAGCGCCATTCCAAGGTTAAGTTTTCTCTTTTGTCCTCCGGAGAGAGACATTGAAAATATATTGGTTTTTTCCGATATTTGTAGTTTTTGTACAAGTTCTTTCATTTCAGTCGTTGCTTCGGTAGCAGTTAGGCCTTTTAACTAGTACAAAATTATATTAACATGCCAAAATATTGTCTTTTCTAAAGATATTTTTGTACTGTGCAAATTTAAAAAAAAAAATAGGCCGCTCTCACTCTTCCAAAGAATGTCAAATGTTCGGCTACAGTCAATTTGTCAAAGAGCATGTTGTGTTGAGGACAAAGACCAAGATTACTTCGGACCCCGTCCAAGTTTTTATTCACATCGTACCCATTTACAATTGCCGTACCGGATGTCGGTGCAAACATTCCTATGAAAAAACGGTAGGAAAAAACCTTTTATCAGTCTCAATTGGTTCGAGAGTTATCGTTGAACAGACGGACGGACGGACATGTGCCATTTCCTTAGGAGATCTCCGCTCCCTAAAAACAAGGATTTTCCATTACAAGTTTATAGGATTGCTCACCAGTAAGCATTGACAAGGTTGTCGTCTTCCCTAAATTTAAAAATTCAACACGTCATTAGTCATTAACATTCAAATCTGTGTGTAGTAATTGGACATTGTATGTAAACGAAATTCCAAAGTATTATTACCCGCTCCATTATGTCCCAAGAGAACCTGAACAAAACAAAAAGTAAACGTTTCAATTTGAAGCTCAAATTATTCTTCAACTATTAATTCTAAATATTAAATATTTCTGTCATTCTCATTCTCACTGTGATTTGTCCATCAAACATCTTGAGCGTCACGTCATTCACGGCAATCTTGTGAGCTCCGAACGTTTTCTTTAGATTCCGAATATCAATACCCGCATTTAGTCCAGGCGGATGCGACTCAAAACTGCTGGATTCACTGTCGTCGATTTGCCTAGTGGAGCCCCCAGATTCTGGGGCACTCTGAACTCTCGGGCTGTACCATGTGGATTTCTATATAGCCACAAAATTCAAATCCCACATTTTGGCAATCTTGACGATATAGTCAAATGTGGCCAATACAAAATAAAGTATATAGATTTAAATGAGCTCACCTGGAAAAGATAGTACCAGCTTTTCCTCACGCCAAACCGTGTCGGCATAACATTCTCCACGTACAATGTCAACAGGATGTACATGAACGTACTCACAATCATCATAAGACAGACATGCCCCACAGAGAGCCTATCTATCGTCGTCAATCCTTCTGTAAAATTACTCCAGTGACCTCCAATTTCTGAAAATGCGCGCCAAAAACCATCAAAATAAATTTTGTACACACACACACATTCAAAATTCCTATATTTTTCCTTATAAAATTGTGTAAATTGTATATAAATCCTTTCAAAAAACCTCTTGTTTCGAATTCGGTGAGGATCTGTAGGGCCGCACTGAGTGCCATGTTTGGTAGCAGGCAAAGTAAGCATTTTTCATAGATGCTCAAGTATTTGTAGCTATTTTGTGTAGCCACCCATGGACCATAAAATGAAACGAGCCACACAATTATCCCAAAAGTTATGGCCAAAGTTGCTATATAGAAATAAAGAGAGAATGAACATATATTATCGGATCTATATTACAGTATCGTCTGCTAAGTTCACAAAGGAACTATAATTATTTTCCGTAATTTCGTTGACCTGCTCGCAAAGGTCAAACGGCTGGAGATGGAGCTTTGTGTCCTCAGACATTATTGTCTGCCATGACCTTTTCTGTCACCCTGAATTTTTTCACAATTTTACCCACAAAGACGGACGCAGTCGTCGCATTTCCGCAAATTAAGGAAAATTGTTATAGTTCGTTTGTCAACTTAACAGACGATATGAACTTTGGATGCGCATCTTTTATTTTATGTATGAATCACAATTAAAACTTACGCCGCTGGAAGAAGGAGGAAATGAAGAAACAAAATGAAGTGGCTGCGATAGCGTAGAGAAAGAGGACGAACCACCAAACTGATGGATCTGCAAATTGGACAAGGGCACCCGCTTTTGAATTGAATGCAACAAAGAAGAAGATGGTGATGATGGAGATGCTTAGAATTAGAATCAACATGGAATTGATCATCCAGCCGAGCCAATGCATCCAATTGGAGAGTCCATACATTTTCATGAGCTCCTGTGTGTATTAATAATCGTAATCACAAATAAATCATGATATATCGTAATTACCGATAATTAATCAATAAAATTCTTTGTTTTTTTTAAGGAAGCGAAGCTGACTTTCATTCACCACGTAACCCATGAAAAACCGTAATTAAACTATAGATGACTTGGACGTTAGTTCCAAGGTCACTCGCTATATGTCACCACGATGCACTTCCACATTGTCAGAGTCCGTCAGGGCATCAACATTTTTAGTTCATTTTTTTCGCTTGATAGCAAACGGGCGTGGACAGAAGAAAAAGTATACAGCTTCGCTTCCGAAGTCACATGAAGCATTTGTGTGTGGCGACCTCAGTAACAATGTTCAACTTTATTTTTTTTTTTACCTTAATTCCAGTTTCTTTCTCGCTGACAATCCCGCGAACAATCGATGGCACAATCAAAATGAAGCCCGTTGTCAATAATAACGGCATGAGGACTTGGAAAATGTCCTCGTTATCAGAATTGTAATCGAAAGATGGATACGGAAAAATTTGTACAGCAATCTGTGTATTATACAAAAAAATGGAAGAAAAGTTTCACTAATAATTCCTTCAAACAACTATGTATATATACAAACTACTTAAATTCGGCAAGAATATTTCAAACTTTTTCAGAAGGCTTCCGACCGTCCGTTAAAATTTCAATAATGATTTTGTCGAGTAAAATTTGTAGACCGGAAACGCCCCTGTCTGTATAGCGACCTCCATTCCCTAATATGAAGAAAGAAAATGCACCAATATCAATATAGAAAGAAAAATTCCCCCAGTATAATTTTACCATTATCTATAATATAATAGATTCTATATACAGTAAAAAATAATAATAATAATATTTCTTTGTTACAATCACCCGGTCCCTGAGAGTCATATGTAGGGAAAATGTCCTTGGTATTGGGCAACTCCCCGGATCTCAATCGTAATTTATATCCAATTTTTTGTCCTTTGGGTGGCGGAACGGCTTCAATATCTTCAATGTCAAATCCATCCCCAAAAATAATTGCCATTTGTATGGGCTGTTCCGGTTGGACCAGAGACTGGCTGTAAAACGCCTCAATTTCCATTTCCGAGTTGAACCCGCGCCACTCCACTTCTGTGTGGTGTGCATAAAAAGACATGAAGAAAAAGTATACATATCAAAACATTTCACATGTAGATTGTAGAGCATATCGACATATAGAAGTATGTATATCCTTTTTTGCCAGTTATAGATTTGTGGAACTCTGTGATTGGGATTTGTGATGATGACGATGATGACAATGACAATTTAACATAAATTTAGGAAACATAAAAGCGAATTGAGTCATATTGTAAACAGTTGGTTGGGGATCTTCAAAACTGTATAATTACAGCAGGGAATTGGCTCATGTGGTAATCGCAATAGTGATAACAACGACAACAAAACTGTGATAGCGCGAAGTGTGACTCCATCATCCACACACAAGCAAGCGAAGAGTCCTAAATATATATATACTGTCCATTCGTATAAAAATAATTATTCACTTAATTTGGAGTTGGCGCGGGCGAGGATGTGATGTCATTGGAATTTGGAAGCGAAAAAGAAAAGCGTTTGTCCTTGATTTGACTTCAAAATTTTAAGGACATCACATCCTCTCCCGCGCCACCACAACTCCGAATTAAGTGAATCATTTTTATACGGATGGACAGTATATTTGTGTTTCCACTTTTTCATATGGAAAGTGATGTGGTTAATGCTAATGCAATTGTTCTGTAGTTTCCTCGTCATGGACATTGTCGCCCAATGTCAATACATATAGATAATAGATAGATAGATAAGGGGTTTTATTTATTGTGTCGATTTGGCTTTCGCCCTTACAACACACATTTCATCGAAGTTTACAATATTGTTACATTTGTTAGATTTGAATTGAGTTTTCATAATAGTAATGTTAATTCAGTCTTCATAATAATAGTAATTAATAATGTTAATTCAGTTTTTCTTATTTTTCTTAGTTGTTTTTTGTGAGTTATTATTTTTTTTGTGAGTTGT
>JAIUND010001294.1:0-38382 GCA_034699125.1 Gisinianus flammeolus | reverse complement strand
TTTCAGCTACGTTTTGATGTATAATACATTATATTTTTCGATCAAATGGAATTCCATACAAAAATTATTTGAGATTGACGATAAAAAAAAAAAGGTTTTCGCGATGACTAATGTTTATAGTATGAGCTGTATGTACTTCCAATGGAGTAAGTATACATGTCCGTCGATAAAAAAAAAGAGATACTAGTGAACGACGATGCGTATGATCTATTTATAAATAAATGCAAAAACACAATGATGCTGCGAATTCTTGCAAAAATGAGCAGGTAAGTATGGTTTTTTAATTAATTCACCAAAAAAAGCAACAGAATCAATAATAATTTTCTATTTATGTACAACAAGATTAAAGTATCTGTATGTTTACAGTAAAAAGTCATCATCCAAAATGACTTATAAAATATTACACCTTCCTCGCTTTTTCTTCTTCACCTGCAAAGCAGCCCGTGTTGCAGTTTCAAAAACTTCACGAACACCTTCTTTACTTTTGGCAGAACATTCAAGATAGGCGAAAGCATTAATTTTTTCGGCCATGGATCGTCCTTCTTCAGGCTTGACCGGCTCTTGCTTCATCTTGGCTAATTCTCTCATTGTGGCTGGATCATTACGAAGGTCTTTCTTGTTGCCAACCAAAATGATGGGCACATTCGGACAAAAGTGCTTCACTTCCGGATTCCATTTCTCAGGGATATTCTCCAAGGAGTCGGGTGAGTCAATAGAGAAGCACATTAAAATGACATCAGTGTCGGGATACGACAGAGGACGAAGGCGATCATAGTCTTCTTGCCCTGCGGTATCCCACAGAGCTAATTCCACCTGTAAAAAAAATTGATAAAAATAAAGTAAAGACCAAAAATGTTGATTTTAAAAAAGAAGAAACAGAGAGAGAGAGGGAGGGAGAAGAAATGAAACAAATATTAATTTTGTTTTATTGCATACTAAAAATATACATATGTATATATATATATATCTAATATGTATAATGTATACATGGGTAATACCCATTGGGTATATATATCATCTACACATTCCTCACACTCCTCAACAGGCAGACACACACACACAATGCATAGGTATATACATAACAAATATTTTTCTTCATTCATTTTTAATGACAAAGGTTACATATAGCAACCTTGTGTTGTTGTTGATTGATGACACATTCTATATGCATCCAGAATATTCTTTTTATATACTTATATACTTTATACTATTATTTCATATTTATAAACTATTAATAATATGTATCCCCTCAAAATAATAATAATAAATAATAATGATAATAATAAATAAATTTATTTGATTATCAAATGAATAACAAATGACAGTCACATACCTGTTTCCCATCAACTTCAATATCTGCCACATAATTTTCAAATACGGTAGGGACGTACACTTCGGGGAATTGATCTTTGCTGAAGACAATTAGAAGACAGGTTTTACCACACGCACCATCGCCAACTATTACCAATTTTTTCCGAATTGCCGCCATCACTCCTAGAAATTAACAAAAATAATTAATTGTAAATCAAAAACGGACCTAGTCCGGATGGAATGTCAAGTTGGGAACATGGCCAATGACTCTACTTACTCTATTTTGATGGATTTTCAACTATAAATATTGGGAGAAGAGGACCAAATGAATTTCCTTTTTCTGATTTTTATCCTCTGTCTGTGTGTAAGTATGTGTGTATTTGTGTGTGTGTATTCTAAATGCTACACAGAAAGAGATGATGTGAGTAGCTTTTTCTGCTGAACAAGAAGAACAGAGAAAAAAAGCCCTGGGTTGGGTCACTCAAACGGTTGAAATGATCGTGACGTCAGCGATCCTTCAGCACCATCCAACGACTTTCCAACGACAACTTTTCATTTTTTTTCATTTCGCTTTTCCCGCTCCAGATGCACCCAGCTTGATCACATTAATTTTTTATGTTCCTTTTATTATTTTTTCAACAGGGTCATTTCAAGATTTCAACAGGTCAATAAAGATATGCATTTTGTGGCAGCAAGTGGAAAGTATATGACTTTTTGTGGTCGACACATTATATACGTCGTCACACAAAGGTTGTTTTATATATGAAATGAAATGACTCGAGTATCTAATTGATGCATGTATAATAATATATCTGGATGCTGATCATAATGATACTTAATATGACTTGTGTATTATATAGATCTTTAGGACCGCATCTTGTCACTATTGATGTACTAAAAGTTTTGCCCCGTAATGCAGCGTAAGTTGCAGTCATGTAATATATCTATACATTTGTGTATTTGACACATCATACATAATAATATGAAATTTGTATAATATATTATTGTTTTAAAAGTTCTACACTGGAGAAAAATTCAGTAACATGCTTAGACATTTCACGAGATGCCAAATTCCTTTGTGCAGCCGACTCGGACAAGAGAGTTTATTTATTTGAACGAATTGGGGAAACACGCTGGGATTTCCAATATTCATTTGAGACGGAAAAACGTTGCATCAAAATACAATTTGATTCAAGATGTACAAGTATCATTGTCACAGGTAAACGAATTAATATGATGAATTATGGATTTCACATTATGTATATACTGATATTTATGATGAGCATTTCAATTTTTCTTTCAGACAAATGTGGAGATGTATGGATGAGTTATATGACTGTAAAAACAATGAAAACACCAACAAAAATTATAAGCCATTCATCCCTAATACTAGACACGGTATAAAATATTACATGTGTGTTCACAATATACATACTTATATGCTCTCATGTATTGTTAAATAATGGATTAATTCGCTTATTTAATAATCGTGATGAATATTATTCATATTCATATTATATTATGGTGACTAATTTGTTTGTATGTACATAACTCTATTTTTATTTATTGTTTATAGCTGATTACATGCGACAATCGAGAAATCTTTACCAGTGATTGCGATGACAAAATTATAGTCTCAAAATTCCCCGAAGCTTATACAGTTGATCATTATTTTCTGGGGCACAAAAGATCTGTCGTTTCCATTGCTTTAGTGGAACAAGAATTACTTTTACTATCATTAGACTCGGTAAATATAAAAAACTCATTACTACACTATGTATATTGTTTACGAGATTCAAAATGGATTTTCTATTTATACATATTATGTTTTTAGTTAGGAAAGTTAAAACTGTGGTGTAGAGAAGATAAGTCATGTGTTTCCACATATGATTTATTTCATATCTGCTCCAATCTTGCTCCAGGTAAGTATATATACTGTCGGATTAAATAAAGTAGAAGCCTCCAAGGATAGATTTAGGAATCCTTGTCCATTTCAAAAACATAGGGTGGGAGGAGCTACGAAGGAGAGAGAAACCGTACACTTTTTTTAATCCGACAGTAAAATGATTTTTTTTGACGATATTACTGACAATGTTTCCCATGTTCAATATCTTCTCTGTATGTATATATGAAACATTATTATATATATATATATAGGAACGTCAAAGAATGATGCAGACTTTTTAAGTATGAAAGTGACAGAGGCTTTGGATAATATTTGGTTGGCTGTCAAGATTTCTGGGTATAAATTAATTACTTGCATTAAAATGTGTATTTATAATGCTTTGTGCATGCATAAATTTCTCCTTTGAAATGACATAAAATTATCTGTTACACACATAGATACAAGGAAATCCCCATTTTGAAACTGAAATATTTGACCAAAGACATAAAAAAAGTTGGTCAGGTTCAAATGGAGTCTGAGCTATGTGACATGTGTTGGAGTAATAGCTCACTATTTGTCTACGCACCCGAGAGTTCAAATGCAGTCAAGAAATTTAATATTACGGAACACGGTGTCATGATTGACGCATCTTTTGCCATCCCTCACATCTCAGACAATACAACCGATGTTAAAGGTATATATATATATCGTCGGCTAATTGTAAGTTCCATAACCCTGTATTATCATTTGGAAGGCGTATACTGCATATATGAACGCGCACGCACATTCGCCTTCTGGGGCCAAATGATAATACAGGGTTATGGAACTTAGACGACGATATATTATTATACATACGTATATGTATTTATTTATTTACGTTTCCCTATATGTATCCCTCCACTTGATGAGAAATGACTGATCTCTGTCCATATGATGAATATTTATATGTTGTTTTATATAGCGTTCGTTGCATTCAATAAACAATCGTTTCTGGCTTTGCTTCAACGTGTATCAAATGAGACTTTACAAATCCCAGAGTCTTTAGAAAAAGCAAGACGACATGGAAATAGCCCAGAAGAAGAAGAAGATTTGAATCTGGAATTTGTCGATGAAGAGGAATTTACAGCTTATGAAGAGGCAGCCGATGAAGAAGATGACTTTGTTTTAAATCATACAAATTCATGATTCCATTCCATTTCTACTAAGTAGATATACGATAAGTATCGACTTTAAATTTTAATTGAGGATATACATAATTTTCATCACAGCAAAAAACAAAAAAACTAATAAATAAAAGCCAAAAATTCAAGAGAGATTATAAAATATCCAATTAAATACATACTGAAAACGTTGTTGTAATATACATAATAGAATAATAGGTAAGTATATCTATACATATGTGAATTTTTTAAAATTTTCGAGTCATGATGGCAGCAAACTCGTCATCTCCAGCATTGGGACAGATGAATTCCCCACGTTCATTCTGTAATTCTCGAAAGTATCGTCGGCCATTTTCTTCAAAATTAAAATGAACCGCAGCAATTCTGGAATAAGGACTGGAGAAGATACTTTTTGCCACTATAAATCCACACTCCTTCAGAAATGGTAATGCTCTCCGGTACATTTCTGAAGCTAGTCCTTGTCTCCGAAATTCTCGATCAACGGATACAGCGAGCAAATCCGCGTAGTCTTCAACTCCATACGTTGTGAAAACGTCACACTCTTCATCAGTTTTCAATAGGAAGCCCAGAATTATTTGTATTCCAATGGATTCGAAATCAATCTTTGTAAAGTCCAGACTTTTATCATGTCGATACGTTATACGTGCCCCAGCCATCTTATCATATTGAAAAAACAATATTCATTACTCTCCCAGTCCCATAATAATAATAATATTATTATTATTATTATTATTATTATTTTGTTTAAAAACTAATGAACACACGCGCAATAATTAATGAAAGGGAAACAAACCTTTCCAGTTGCCTTATCGTAAGCAGCAAAACTCAATTTTTCATCAAGGATCCCAGCAATAAAATTGTCAAAATCTTGAAATTGTTTTTCAGAACCCCCAACAAGTTTTGCCAGAGGTTCATCCAAGTACAAATTACTTCTCAAATGTTTTGATAATACTGGAAAATCCGAGGATTCCAACATTCTAAAGGTAAAGTTTTTCCAATCTCCTTCCACCAAGTGACTCATCTTGATTTACTCGTCCTTATATACTCTTTATCTATATAGAAATAAAAAATAATCACAGAATAAATTAAGGATTAAACAAAAGTCTTTTCGACATTAGCCGGTGACAACTAGATGAATAAATAATTCAATGCCTTTTAATCACAACACAAAATTACATATATTTCGATTCTCCCACTAAACTTATGTTCTCCAAAGATGGTTCACATGTCTTTTGACCTTGTACATATTTGTATCTACATAAGTAATGTACTTTACAATGTACAGTTTACATTGAGAAACATTTGCAAATTGTGACAGTACAAGTACATACACGAGATGCTTCTTCAAATATTGTGAGCACTATAGTAATATATACTTAATTACCTATGCAGGGTTCACAATCTTGTTTGCTTAATTACCTTGGTTTTTTAGTGGGTACTCAAATCCCATGTAAAGCACTAATATATATATATATATCGTATATGTATTGTAATTCTGATTTTGATTATCGTGACATGATGAAGCCCTGAAATCTGACAATGGACAATATGCTCTCTGTAAACGTCAACAAATGTACATACAATGATAATGAGGTATCTCTGTGATCTCGATGAATGTATTTATTGTTGTAAATATAATAATAATGATACAGATAATCTACTAAATGATGACAATATACAAATGTATATAGTCATAGTAGAAACTCATTTACATGACGTATACATAATGTCAAATTGACAAGCTGTCTACGCGTACCGCCTGACGATGAGACTTTTTGTGTTTCCATCTTTCTTTTCTTTCTTTTTGTCGTTGTTTTCATTACCAATATACATAAGTACATACACATTCTACCTTCACTGTCTACTGTTACTGACTATATATATACACGCACGCACAGCTAAAATCGTATACAATAGGAACAATATCAGCTGTCTATACTTGGCGATTCCAATTTTAGTCCAGAAGCCAGAAAGTCAACAGTTTAATTAATTTATGGTCATACTGCCATTTATTTGTAGACATGGCTCTTGGAAATTTATAGAAAATGAGATGATTAGGATGAGGATATTTTGACGGTACATTCTACAGGGGAAAAGTATGTAGACTTTTGTAATTCATTTATCATTTGTTTCGTAAATACAATGAAAACGAATGGGAAATAATGATATATATATATATATATATATATTCGAGTCATGACTCGTGACAGATTTTTTCAAGCAAATGTTAATGTCAAGATTCCAAATGTAAAAAGAGAGTTTCTCCATTATTCTTGTGTCTTCCCATTTGTCATGTCATGTTTTCAACCAACCATTGTACGTATTAAATTTAGAAAATTCAATAATCTGTCAACAAATTTTTGTTTCTCAAAAGTCAAAAACCATGTTTCTTTCTTTTCCTATATAGGTATATTAATACCGGTTTCTCTGTCTTGTTTTTGTGTTTCATACAACAATTAAAATATGATTTGTTATATATACATTCATATTCAATTCACCTTTCACATCTTGTAGGTCAGCAGTGTATTTTTAATTAATACTACACTATACATACGTATTTACAAAATTATTATTCTTCGATTGGATTTTATTATAGTCGAGTAACTTGTATTGAAATTGAAAGGAAAATCGAGAATATATACTTATGTATATACATAGTTCCCATTTTTCTTTTCGACATCACTGGCGATAAAGTCAAATATGTATATAAAAGTGTATTTTCTTGCTTTAAAAGGTTACACTTGACTCCACATGAGAGGCCAGAAAGGGACAAAAGCTTTGCTATATCCATATGTATACAATACACAAGTGTGGGAGTAAAATACTGATAGAATAGACCGAAACTTTTTTTATTGTACATTTTTTTATAAAGTATATATATACATAAAATAGCCCCACTTGTTTACTTCTTTTTTTTACTAATTACTACAATTACCATGTTCACTAGCAATTATTGAACCAAGTAATTCACTGTATAACTCTATACTAACTGTAGGTCAGTCGAGTTCTCAAGTGACTGCATGCTCTCTGGTCCACTAACTTGAATATGTAAACACAATATATTGTATATACTTATATACGATATATATCTATATGTATATATTATACATAAACTTCTGTACTTTATTCTATCCATGTATGTATAATATATTTACTGGATTTTAAAGGTCACTACTCAATATCTGTATTACTATTATTATTTTCTCAATCACCACTTTTACTCCAAACCAAAACTCAGAAAATGATAGAGATGTAGAGAATCATCTCAAATCATCTCATTCACACCGTATAGCTAAGTAATTAAAAATCGTTCCAATTGTTTCAATAATTGCCTTGCTTTGGATAAATAATCATTATTATTAGTCAAAAAATACTCAAATCTTCCATTCAATAGACATTCATTGTGCATGTCATAAAGCTCGCATGAGTTTCATTTTCATTGCTTGTATAGAGCTTGTAGTTTATAAATATGAATTTTGTGTATACAGATTTAATCCCTGTAAATAATTATAACGTTGATGGTGGTCTAGTTTTGATTCTGATTCCAATTACTGTCATCGTTATTTTGAAAAGGTGTATACATAAAATGTACATAAATAAAGTGTACACAAAAAATACGACATCAGATGAGGATCTCATTGTGAATTTGGGCAAACTTCAAGTTGAAAGCTAAATGGCTATATACTGAAGTAAAAGAAAAAAGGTAAAACGATGTAGCAAAAGGAACCACAAGAAAATAAAGCCTCTTTATGTATATAGATAGAATAAACGTTTAGTGTTTGTGGTTGTGGGGAATGATGGAACGGTGTGGAGTGTGGGAATTCCTCTCACATGATACAAAGCCGTATAATTTCAACGACAATTGTCAAATGACTCGACGTCAGTGGTAATCTAAAAGTAAACGGTGTTTTTTGGGGGGAGAAAAGGTATAATAATAGTTTTTAAATCAAAATGTAGAATGAAGAATGTATAAAAATATAATGGAAAAAAGTGGTAGTATTTATTGAAATTCGAGTAAATTATGTTGTATATCTATATATCTATCTGTACAAGTGCACAAACATAAAAAAAGACACATGCACATAGTATAGGTATAAGGATTTGCGGTTGGTTTAATAGAAGAGAAAGAGATTAGATCGGAGACGGGATGAGAAGATTTGTTTGTTGTCTATATAGTTAATTCGTAATGATTAGGATGAAGAGAGGAATACGATGATCCTATATTCTTTACTCATCATCATCGTACATCAAGATACTCAGCAAGGCATGAAAAATGGGTCACGGACCCAAGAGTGGCTGTCATTAGTAATGCCAATCCCAATATACACACACACAGGAGAATCAAAAGAACCAAAAAATAACTCAAAGAAAAAAAAGAATCTCCACAATATATATACCAAATCCAACTGACTTATAGCTTGAAAAAAAAATGCAAGTAAAAGCTCTCATGTTGTTCTAGTTGTGCTCCGCGTCTGTCTCTCTCTCTCAACCAGTCATTTAACTTTTCTTAAAAAAACTTTTTCCCTTTTTCTGCACTCTACACTCGTGTGTCGACTGTCTACACATTCTCAGCCAACTTTTCATCCCATCCAAACATTATATGCACATTCGAATAAAAAAATCAAAAGTGTTTATTCTTTTGATACATATTTTACCCCCTTTGTTGTATTTTTTCTATACCTACATTTGTTTTTGTTTTGATTTTGATTTTTGTTTAATAAAAAATAAAAATAAAAACAGGATCAATCGGATTAACTTGTGCTCTATACTATTTGTTTACCTATACATGCAATTCCTTTGACATTTTCTCATTTTCCAAATCTGCATATTATTATACTCTCAACTCAAATATATCGTGAGAGCAGCAGCAGCTACGGATTTCCATTGAAATTGCAATATATACAACTAATATGTATACAAATTCGTTTCCATTTACAATCACAATGCTCCCAGGTCGACCGTAATCCTATACATCTACACAATAAAATGCATCACTAAACTACAGATATATACCTATAATTTTTGGATTAATCGTACGCGATTTTCATATGTATGATATACATACAGAATACCACAATACAAAATGTACAGCAAAAATTCAAGAATTGTGTGTGACCAGAAGTGGAAATGGGAAATAATAAATACATCTACAACATGCGTTATATAAATATGTAGAGAAGAAGAAGAAGAATTGCACATACAAATTAATACAGAGCAGATATTTTGTGAAAGTACACAGAGCAGCAGACAGAAATGTATATATGTACACACTTATATGAGCTTGACTCTTCATTCATACAGTGTACAGATGATGGAAATCCTCTCATACCTTTTATTAGTACATACATATGTAGTGAGTGTATAAAAGCACAAGAATCTCTGTGCACTCAAATATCAAATATGCATGTTTTGGGGGTTTGGTTTGTTGTTTTTCTGTCTGTGTATATAGTATATATGCATACATATGATATATATACATATGTGTATGTGTACTTGACTGTGTGGCACATTACTCCTTCAAAGACTTTTGGTGTTGGTGACTGACTGACTGACTGTTTCTCTTTCCCTATATATGACAGAGTAACTCTTGTACTTGTATCAAAGTCTCTTTTGCTCCATGGGATTCACAGGTATATATGTAGGTAAATGCCTCTTTGCTGTACCTTACCTTACCAACCAACCTGAAACGAGTAAGAAAAGTGTGTGAGTTTGTGTGTGTATGTGTATGATGTGTATGGAGTTTTACTATTTACCATTTACTACAACATTATGTATGAGTAACAAACTTAGTACAGGAGAGACAGAAGAAGTATAGGTAGTTAGTTGGATAGTTTCACCCTATGTTTCTTCATGTCAAAAAAAGTACCCAGAGAGCCCCAAAGGAAACCAACCACATAGCCACAGTCAAGTTTGAATCACACTACACACAATATTTGATCATTTAACTTTACTACATTTTTAGTAGTGTACTTTGTAGTCTCGAGTCTCGTGTTTGAACGTTCCTCCGACCGTTCCTCTTGAGAACAGAACAACAACAACAACCAAAAAACGAAAAAAATTTGTGGAATTATTTTCAACGAGAGCTACGAGCTACGAGTAGGAAGGAAAGAAATCCTCACACTATATAGTAAACTTGGATTTGGGATTTTACATCAAAAGTGCGTCAAAAGTGAATTGGAATCGGACTGCTCGTGATCCATCCACCGTCCACTGTCCATCCACCATCAACACACACATAACACAACAAATTGGATTGAAACACACAAAATGTTCCTCACCACAATAATAAAAAGGAAATATTCTCGTTTATCCCTGGATATTTTGTGAGGAAATATTATACTTACGTGAAGATTTTGTACTCAATTGTGAATCACTTGTGTTTTCTTTCTTGTTTTATCATTATTATCCGTTTTTATATTTGTTAACTTTACACGGGATCCCTTCCATTTCGTTGTTTGTTTACATATATAGTGTCTTGTGTTTTCGAACACTGTTGTTATTTTGTTTTTAATTTTATTTTACTACCAAGAAAAGGCACTTTGTGCACCTACATATACTCAAGTCAACATGAGACGCTCAAATTGTGTTTGGATTCTTTTAACTCTCCTCGGGATTTCTCACATCAATCTTGCAGGTAAAATTTACAACATTTTTTCAATCTCTCTCTCTCTCTCTCTCTCAGTTTCTCTTATAGTCTCATATTTATTGTACAAATATAGCTACATACAAGCTTTTGTGTGCTGTGTATGTGTACACTTAGATTTTAAATTAGTCTACAGATCTCATTCACGCTCAACTAAACAAGAAAAATACTTGTGACAATAATATACAGATTGGTTCTCATTTTAATGAGCTTCGTTTACTATATACTTTGTAAATTGTAAGTGCACAGGGATTTTATATGCCATTTCTCCACTGTATAGTTTATACCAGTCAACCGCATGATGACTTTTGTCATTTCCGTACGGCCTTCAGTTCTTTCCACATTACAACCCTATGCTTTACCAGACTTTACCTCCTCCTTCTCCTATATGCACTCCTTCCATCACAAAACTATTCTAAAATCAATCTTTTATTTTTTCACTCTGTATCTTTTTACTTTTTAGTAAAATAGTAAAAGAACTAGAGAAAATGTGTGAGAGAGTGAAAATTCTGAGTCAATCACTTCACCGCTTACCAATTTGGAAAAGTGGAAGAGTTTCCTATATAACAAACAAAATTTGCATAATAATTGCGCATAATTATTTCAGAAGTTGTGTGTGTGTGTGTGTGTTTGTCTAGTTGGTGCATTTCGCATTCTCGTTTTCTTTTTCTTGGGTACGAGTATACTGTAGTGGAAATTGCAATGGCCATGGCAATGTCAAGTCGGAGCAATATGCTAATCAATACAGAATGAGCTTTTTATTATCCTTTATTTTCTTTTAATGAATTCTTTCTTACAAAACTTATACCAGCAAAAGACGAAAGATTATATTATGACAATAATTGAGATGAGAAATTTATTGTAAATTGTAACTAGTTTCGAGCATGTGAGAAAGAAAGGTGTAAAGTTAAAGTTTTGGCTAACAAAAATGTGAAGAGATACATGCAGATATACGTTTAGAGATTGTTGAGATAGGGAATTGTCAAGAGGGGAAAGAAAATGCAACTTCAACTTGTTCAAATATAAGATTGAAAAATCTATTTGATAGGAACAAAGAAGGTTTCATTTTCATTTCCATTTCATGGTGACAACAACAAAGTATTATAATCAAAACATATTCGAATATATCTACAGATCTGTATAAAACATGGAAAGTAAACAGCAAACATACATATCGTAATACAGAATATGGTATTGGTATTTGTGCTTGTACTTGAGATTTTCAATTATAGTATTTTCTATGGAAGTATAAAGTATATAGAGAGATGGAGAGAGAGAGAATTGAGAATTGTTTGACAAAGCCAGCCTTCCCCGGTGGTAACCTCAATAGAATTAATAAATAAATGGGATACACAATGGTCTGTAAAGTCCAAATCGTTAACACTGAGACTGTCAATTGAGATTTCTCAAAAGGTAACAAAAGTACATGGATAATTGAAGGAAATTGCAATTTAATGCATCAGTTTTTTTGCATACATTGTGTAGTCAATAGTGCAGTATGAGTATATATATTTTATATATGGAGCTTTACGTGTACAAAGTAAAACCAACAGCAACGTGAATTTCTGTCGATTCATTATTTTCTGCGGCTTCTAATATACAAGGTGCGAACAATCATTAATATGTACGCTGTTAATCATGGCATGGCTAATAATCATAATCATAGTATACATAAATGCAAGAGATATATATATAGTCTACGTCTACAGTTTTACAGTCTATGAGGTTCTCAGTAGATTTTTCAGTTTCAAATAATGATGATTTAAAGAAATCCCAAGAAATGTAGTGCAGACTTTGATGAGACCAGTCTCATCTGGGTTTTTTCTATACTCGTCGTTTCCTCCCAAAATATATATACATGGTCACAGGAGGAAAAAAACGTTGTATTGTTTCGAATTGTTCATGGTGTAAAGAAGAAAAAAGTATCGTCGTTTTAGAAAACGAATTCACACACTGCCATTGTTTTTTTTTTTTTTTGCAATTTGACTCAAAATGACCCATCTAAATCTCAATGTTCCGTCGACAATGACGAGGTTGAAATGAAATTTAGTTTGAAAATGATGGTCAATAAAAAAAACGATGATCAATTCAGTCCATCGAGCAGATGAATCAGGGCATTAAAGGCGTTTTTTCCCTTCCTATTCTTCTTCTATATTGAAGTGTTAATTGTATTGTGAGAATGTGGATATGCGTGTAGGACGTAGGTATGTAGATTTCTTACCCATTTGGTCACATATTGATCTTGGCAATGGAAAATGCCAATGTCCCCCAGTGTTTTATCATTCCTTTGAAGGCTCATCTTTAAAAGTCCGTACATGTCACACACAGGAGCTCAAACTCTCTAAACTACATATACCTATAAGTTGATTTCTCTTCTTTTTTCACAAAACTTATTTTGGAAACTAGGTTAAATTCTAAATTGTGTATGCAAATTACTGATTTGAAATCATTACTATTTATACCATGAAAAAAAAGTATTGATTGAAATTATCGATATATTACTTTCAGTCAATTTAGGAAATTGTTTCTTTTTCTTTTGACTTTTTAAACAATTACAGATTCAAACAAAATTGTACACTGTTGAGTGCATATCTGTGTAATGAATCCAAAAAATGCGAGTGCATTTTCCGTATGTGCCTTCACGACATTTTTGTGCATATTGCATGCTGTTAGTTATAGTGTATCTGTAGTTTTAGTTTTAAGGAAGCAAAAGCAACAACTATTTGACCAGAGAATAAAGTAGGTGCAAGATATAAAAAAAGACATTGTACAGCATGCCATAAAAATCCTAATAACTTTATAATAACCACTGCACAAAGCTAGCCAAGTTAATTGAGTATGATTATACAAAATACAAAATAGATATACATACAATACATATTAGAAGAAGAAAAAAACAAAAAAACGTGTTGGGGTAAAAGTAGAATAGGTATGTTGGTATGTATAATAATATTATTATGAGGACTTTACGAGAGTCTCAAAGACAAAAACGTAAAGCACAGTAGCCATTAAAAGTGTTTATACTTATTGGCAGTTATCTCTATCCTTTTCCGTTCATCATTCCAGTCTTAAAAGGAATTATAACATTAAATGCACACACACACACACATTTACGACATAATTAAAGATCAGTTTTGTAGACTTTTATACCACCAGTACAGAAATCCATTTGTGTGTTGGTCGTCTATATATATCGTACCTGAGATAAAAAATATATATATAGTATCTTATTATAGTGGAGGAAACATAAAAGTCAAGAGTGGAAAATAAATAAATGAATATCCTCAAAATCGTTAACAATACACATTCTTCACGTACACACACACACATACACATAGACATTTGTATAATATACAAGACTGTAAATGTAGTTAATTAGTTTCTGGTTCTATATGTACGATGTGTTACCTTTTCTGTTGACGGTAGCCTATTGCTTTTTAGTTCTCTCTCGTCCACTCAAGCTTTCCAATAAACTATACTCTGTTGACTGCTGCGATGAATAGGAATACGAATCTGTGGTATATAGACGAAATGATTATATCGTGCCGTGTCAATAATTTTGGCTGACCACGACAATATCTTTCCTGTAGTGCAATGCGACGATGATTACGACGACGACTTTTTTATTCTCACTCTTTATGACTCTCGATTTCTGGCAGCTATATATATTTCCCTATAGTAAAAGGAGTATACGCACAACACACAACTTTATCCTCTTGATTTGTGTGTACATAATGGTAAAATGCAGATATATATATGTCGGCATCCAGACCTACCAAGTTACAAAGTATTATACATTTTTCCCTAATTGTCATTTGGCATTACTACTACAATTTACAATTATTGCTGTACGTATTTACGATTAGCATATTTATTTAGGACTTGCCATTCAAATTCAACAAAAATTTCCTGTGTGGTTTCACTCACTTCTCGGGTTTTTTGTATTTTGTTTCACAAGAAAAAGTTTACAATCATCATTTATCATATTCCCATTTTGTTGTTTATGAAAATTAACTAACGCTTTTCTCTATAGGGATTTTCTTTTCTCATGTAAATTTGTTTTGTTTTGTATTTTTATTTTGCATATATAGATTTTGGGAAAGAGTTTGTATAAAAATAAGATAAAAAATGTGTAAGTCATCAGTAAGTTGCTTGTAAAGATGAAAAAAAATAGAAACAAAAATCTTTCATTTTTGTTTGTATTTTTTTCTTCTGTGTAAATTCAAATCCAAACATAGACAAGGGAAAGTGTCAGTGTCAACAGAATTCGTGGTACACACGCATTTAAGTTTAGTGTGTCATGCTGGTTGAGAGGTTGAGAGATGGTTTGTATCGTTTGCAGTTTGTATACATAAATACTTACACACATATAGAAGAGGGTTTAATGTACCTACATGAAGAAAATGCTAATAAAATGTGTGATTCTCATAGAAAGACACACACAATACGAAATGCAAACTGTACAATGCAATGTAATGTGCAATATTCGTCTATACACACACAAGCATGCAAGAGCAACTCATAAGACACGACTTGTTATTAATAATTAATCTCACTCAATGTAACTCTGACACTCTCAAACATGTTTTCTCATCCACATCTATAGAATGTGTACCTATAAAATAGTATACAAATGATTACTATAACCACTAAATTATTTACCAGACGACGACGCGAGAATCTTGTTAACTTAACCTTATGGGAAAATCTGTCCGAGAGTTATATATGAAAACATTTTCAAAATTCGAAAACATTCATTCATTCATTTATTAAGAGAGGACCTTTTCTCTAGAGATTTTTCGTATATGAATGTGAAAACTATTATGGAGAAATATTTAAATTTTACAATCTTTCTTTCTGCATCATTAGTATATATATTTATTACATAAATTTTAGTAAAGAGAGTAATGAAATACTGATAAATATCGTATTTAATCCCTTTACGAAAAAAGGTAGCAATTCATGTTTTGGGTTGCACTCAAAATATGGAAAAAGTGTTTATGCAGTTTTCTTTTGCTTGCTTACTTTGAAATTTTGGAGTATGAACTTTTCTCATTCCAGGCAGAAACTCGATGACAAATCGATAATGTAGAGGTACAACGCGTATATAGGTACTTAGGTACGGAAATCTCATGCTTTGTTTTGTTTTCGCAAAGAATATGGAAATCATTTAAAAGATCAAGATGTTGTTTATTTTTTGGAATACTTCGAATGATTCTAAATGTATGTATATATAAAAGTAGAAAATGCACCATGTTTTAAAAACATTGTGCAGGGATTCAAATGCAGCATAAAGTTCATTTTATTCTGTAGTGTTCATTGTCCGATTGTACAAAGGAAGTTATTGTTTGCAGTGCAACTTGTGTATCCTAAATGATTTACGATATCAGTATGTACGATTAAGATCCTGCTAGTGCAAATGTACCGAGTTAATGCTATTTTGTTGTCAGGTGTAATTATTTAGCCATTTGGAGTATTTTTGGACTGCACCAGATTTCTTTGACTTTGTTCAGTATTTTCAGTATTCTGGAAAAGACAAGATTTTGAGTATTTATTTTATTACGGATGCATATAAAAATTTATCACATTCGAGTGTATGCAAATTATCATAGTAATCTTTCGTACAGAGGATTATTTATATTATCTGTATTTATATATTTTGCGCTCTTTTTAGCTTTTGTTGTCATTTGAACGTCGAACTACTCTCGAGAGACTCGTCTATACGCTCTCTAAATCTGAATCCTTTCTTTGATGAATTGTAGTGTGTACTTAGTTGTACGTTGCTCCTTGCGTGTCCAGATTAAGTTAACCATGACAAAGATTAAGGATAAAATCAAAAGTACTCTGGGAAACATGTAGTAGGATTTATTATATATTTGTAGCAGTGTATGAAAAACATGTATGTACTTGAATATGTCTCATGAAAATGTTTTATGTACGGAATATCAGTCAGATTTCAAGTATCAAAACATATATCGACTTAAATCGAAATTATCTGTAGATTTAATGTTTATGTAGTTGTACTACAAAATACATAACAAATAACAGACATCAAGACTTGAAACAATTTGTAAAATAAGAAATAAATCTCAAATTAGTCAAACGGAACCGCAAAGGGGAATAATATAATATAAGAATCGAAATGTGTGCAGGTATTTTTCTTATTAAGGCACACTATGGATGTACATAAATACATATGGGTACGCTTTAGACTGATTTTTCAATGAAGAAAATTTGTGTCATGTTGTGTTTGCATATTTATTTGCCTTTTCTATTCACTAAAAGTCCTTATTTACATTTGTTTGCCTTCAATATCGTACAAAATGTGTGACTCTTTTGTCATCAATAAAGCAGGAGAGTATATATATATATACATATACATAAGATCATGAATTGGAACATTGATTATGAAATTTCTCAAGTCCTCTATAATCTCAATCTCCACGTTCATATTCACACTCGATTGATCCTTCATCATATAATATATATATAGTGTTACAAAATTTCTGTTGCTCCCATCTTTTTCTATTTGAAAATCTCTCTAAGCAAAAATACAGATATTGGATCATTATAAACGTGAATGCAGTTTTTATTTGTAGTGGAAAGAAAATTTGAAATGTCAAAAATGCCACTGGGATTTTCCTGCCTCTCTCATCTCGATCTACAAATTATATTTTCACTATATCGTCGGTCTAGATTCAAACAGTCCTATATTTTTTTGAGGGGAGGGGCATCGTACTTGATTTACATTAGCAAAGGGGCGTAGCCGAAATATATTGGACTGTTTGAATCTAGACCGACGATATATAATTTCTACACAAAAAAATGTGGTATGATTTGCATTTATTTACAAATTACTCGGTGGAACAATTGTCCTTAATTCCTATATTAATTTACATCATCGTACTTAAAATTTCATAATCGTTTTTGTCTGTGTGCTGCGCTGACTTTTGACATTGGAATTTTTTGAGGTGTATACAGATAATAAATACTTGCGAAAAATTTCGAAATTCTCAACATTCAAATGTACATAATAAATCATTCCACATACCTTTGTACATTACACATTACATGGAATTTACTTGACTTTGCAAATTGAGGATCAGAAGAGCTTGAACATAGACTCGACTTCAATATGCAAAAAGCTCTTCTTTCTCTCTCTCTCTCTCTCTGCATTGGAGGGACTTGAACAAAAGGGAATTCGTTATATATTGTTTAGTAATTCAGTAATGCTGTAGTTGACTCTACATACGTAATTAGGCATTTCCTTTGTCACTGATTAGTTTGAATGTGATAGTGTCTTGAAAATAGCATGCAATAATACTACAAAAAGCATTTGTTTTCTTGACTTGGGGCATGTACACGAGAATACGAGTACATTGAACATAAGTATGAAGTATCTGTAGATATGAAGCTTGTAGAATTTGCAGGAGATATGAGACAAGAGACAACCTTGTAAATTACATAAATGCAGGTCTCCTCCGTCACTCCACGAATGCGTATAGATAATATACATATATGAAGTATCTATATACAAAAAAAGGAAAAAAAATGGAACTAGAAATATAACATACCGCATGTGACAATAAAGGAGATTTTAGTGTATGTGTGTGTGTGTGTTTGCTCGTAAAATTATAGTAGTAAAGTAATTGCATGTTAAATGAAATTATTATTAAATATACATGTTTTGTGATTACTCGCATATCATGTCGGCTTTTAAAATACTTCATTTCGTGTTGATCCCACTCTACATTTAATTACTTGTGGAGACTCAAGGCGAGAGTCTTTTCATGTAGTCCTTTAGTATCAAAAAAGGAACTATGCAAAATCCAGCATTAAATTACTGTAATTTCATGTATACAAGGAACTTAACTGTGTACGTGTCTATTCCATGTACTAACCTCACCAACTAACTATATAACTACGATATTCTTGTTGTAATGTTCATAAACAACTTTTTGTTATCTATGAGGGCATTAGCATTAGCACATTTGCATTTGACAAAAGTACTGATAAATTTGTAAATTAATATTTGCATGCACTTTTACATAAATAAAAAAACTTCTACGACGCTAGTGCCAAAATGTGTGGATATTCCACGGTTCCATATATTATTCTTATACACAAATGATTTGTTGCCACAAGGGATTGTTACAAGACTTGCAAGGCTTTCCAGCTTGCAAGTCTATTTATGCACACGTATATTTATGCATACATTGCATGTGTACAATGTACATACATAGTCAAAGAATGGAACGACTGAGAGGAAATCCGTGTTCCTTTTCATCTTATTGAAACTCTCAATTGTGTCTGTTTATATTTTCTTTTATCTTTTCATTCCAAATTTGTTCCACTTGCTCCTTTCCCCCGCCCCTCATTCAATCATCCTAATATAAAAATACAATAGTGCTCTCAGATTTTTAATACATTTACCTGTACCAAATTCAAAATACAAGTATATAAATATATATATATATATATGTATACACATTCAGAAAATGCATTGTGTTTTCTCTGTATATATATTTAACAATGTATGAGAGTTGCAACTGAAAAATACTTTCATTCACCAAATCCCAAATAAAAGTTCATGTTGTTATATGATGATTTACTGCGTTTTTCTGTTTATATGTTTACCTGGTCACCTCATCAGATAGTAAATACACGTGACGTTTCAGCTTAAATTGAACTCCACACAGGTTCAATATTGTGTTTATTTTGAAAGTAAATACATATGTACATACGTCATTGAACAAGTCTGCAGTCTCAGTTACAAAACTACATCCATTCAAATATAAATATTGACGGGACTTTCCCAGACTCAGGCATTTCATACCATACTATATTATTATTATACATTTGATATCAATGGAAAAATCCAAAAACGTTTTGACCTATACTCCTCAGTAAATAGTATAAATAGTAAAAATACATGCATTTACACGTGTTTGTACATAAACGTATGTATAATGTATAGGTACGTGCATACAATTTTTGGGGAGATTATTAAAAGCATAAGTATATTATATATATTCATTAATGAACCTCTCAATTCTGCTGCATTCAAAAGTCATACTTTGAAGAGCTCTCCACGACTCCATTTATTTCTCATATTTAACTTTGATGACTCATCAGATGATGATTTTGAAAATGAAATTGTCGAAGTGAAATGTGAAATAATGAAGCGGATGAGTCTCATTCAATTAGAAATATATATATGTACAGAGTTGGAGTTGGAGTTGTTGGAATGCCCAATGTCCAATGGGCTATTTCAATATTTATTTGTGACTATTACATATAAATACATGACGTTGATTGTATAATCTCTTTCTACTCTCATGACAGCAGGTTATGTAGATTTCTGTTTTGTTCTGTTCTGTTCTGTGTGGGACAGTAAAGTGAGAGTTTAAGATGAATTCATTATCTCTCAAGTCAAGTCAAGAGAGTGCATGTCGCATTTTCCATGTAGCAACATGTGTGCAGACTGTCGACGGAGCTGTTGTTGAGTGCAACTACGTGAGTATATCCTGTTGCTTGTTTGTACTTATAAGTACATATGCACATTTGAGCTAGTGTGTCCACACACTTTTACACACATGTATATACGCATGCACAAAAGGGGAAAGGATTTTGACAACAAGTCCCGGACACGATTGACCGAGATTTTAATTTTATACATAGAAAAATAATGTGTTATATAGATTATATAGAATTTGGGGGCTTCATTTGGAACAATCAGGATGAATTCGATTCTGTATGGGAATTATCCTGAGTCAACTCACCTTGACAAACCATGTGACCTCTCTCTCTCTTTCTCTCTCTCCCTCCATTATGAGCAAATATATCGTATGTACATTGTGATCAATGATGACAGCTCACAAACAAATGCTTCACTATTACCTATTAATTTCATTAATTTAGTTTTAGACGGTGACTATTTTCATTTATAAATGTACTACGGTAAATTTGAATTGAATTTGAAGAGAGGTAAATGTCACAATTGTCAACCACACTCTCATTGTTCATCTCATGGGAATTTTCTATATATTCCAAAAGTCATTTGAAGAGTTTGCTTCAGGGAAATATTCTGTCTCTCATAATCATAATCAAATAACTATATGGAGAATGGAAAAATCTTGGTTACATATATAGGGTGTGTAAATACAAGCGGTTGCAGTTTTATTGTTTGTAAGTCTATTAGATAATGCGTAATATTTGTACCATTAACAAAATCACAGTTTGTTCTCATATTATTCAGCAATGTCAACTAGGTATATTAAAAAGAAAGTAAATTAAACAGCCTGAGAAGCAATAAATTTTTATGGTTAGGTGCAAAGAATATATTAAAAATTCCTGTTGGATATAGTTTTTACTCTTTTTTTTGTGCATTCAACTATATATATGAAACATAAATGACAACATGATGGTGGGTGTCTGTCTTTTCAAAGGTTTTTTTTTTTTTGTCTTTTCGAATCTGAAATGTCATGTACTTTATGAGAAATATTTTCACATTAAATTACATTTTTATTGATCGTGTAGAACACGAGCGGATTTTGTAATGGGGATTACGTGTAAATTTCATTAAAAATTGGGAATAAACCTCATAAACTCTCATTTTCTAAAGACTCACATAATCATATCAGTGTCACATGCAGTCTGAGAAAATTTCCGTCATATCTTTTATGTTTAATGTGTGTACACGCTGGCCAGATATCCATCATTTATATACAAATATTGCATGTAAAAAATATAAAGTTACGGCAAACTTGAGACTGTATGACAGAAACTCAAGTTTAAATTCTCGTCTCCCGTCACATTGTAATCAAATGACGAATTTAGAGTACTTGATAATGACAATGGTGATGAAAAAGAAATCCTGACATTCATGACATAATAATAACGAGCCCCTTTTACTACAGATATAATTCCATGATTCTAACAAAAAACTTTACTTATTATTATTACTTGTGTTAGACATTTGTCTCACAATCAACTTGTCTATACGCTCTCAACGGAAATGATTATGTCATTGGACTGAACATTTTTGTGCGTGTTCACTTTTTTCAATGTTCATCAGTCATCTTTCATCTTACAACATTTTTATCATCAGATCTTGACAACTGACGAATATCTAGTTTGAATTTTACATGTCAGTCAAATACAAACAAAAGTTGTTTATTTGTTGTACACAATCCAAATAAATATTACATATATAAACATTGAGAGTCAAGACTTGTCTTCCTGGATTTAAATTCAATTAATTTTACTAGCAATATTCTATCTGTATAATAATGCAATTTTTTGTCATGGGATAATTGAAATGCCATTTAACTGTACAGGTAATTCACATTTTCGTCTGTCAACTCAACTATTAATGTAATGAGAACAAAAAAAAGAAGACGAAATAATTGCGTAAGTAAATATAATGTTACACTTCATTCTCATCCTGCAATTGGTATACATGTAGCTGATAAATCATTTCAAACGCAAACTGTTATAACTTTGGTCAAAGGAAAAGTGTATGTGTCTGTATGAGGAGAGGAGCTCTGATTCCTACGTCATATCCTTAACATAATCAGTCATATAGAAATATTACGTACATTGTAGAACAATGTAAAATTGCAAGCACTCAATAAATCATGTCAAATTTATAACTTTATGTGAATTCTCATCTCTTTATAAAGTCGACACATGTTTTCAATAGTTTTTCTTCCACATATATTACTAATTCAAATAAATGTATAGTTATATTTGTAGACTGGACATTCATTGTGTTCCTGTACTTGTTTAACCCTCTTCAACTTCCCACCCTCATAATTCGTTAGACATACTTATATATCCACGACGAGTGGACGAGATTCGACATTCATTTCACACTTATTATCTTCATCTGACTCGTTCTATCTGTAGCTCATAGTCTGTGTTTGTATATTCTTTGTCTTTGTACTCATTCACTTTCACCAAATTACTGCTGTTTTAATCTATGCACGTATTTCAGTACATATGGTTATCTAATTAACCCGTTGAGAATCCTTTCTTCACACGGACGGTATTCCGGACGCCACACACAGCAGATGATTTCAAACGGGTGATCACAATCCAATGTATCAAAATAGAATGTTTTCCAATCAATCAGTTATATCTTGTTGTTTGGATTTGATGACAAATTAATGATTTGAACGAAATTCATTTGAAAATAATTGTATATACATTTATTTTCAGTTATATCTTTTTAGCATGTGAACTTTTCCATCGAGTACTACATATGTTGGAAATCTTGGTGAAATATCCACGGACTGGATAATTCAGTAGATTCGTTTCCATTTCCCCAGTTTTAACTTCATTTGAGTTTGAAAAACTCAGAAGCCGAATTCATTTTATTTTGCGGTATTCATAAAATATATCGTAGTTCTAAATATTTATGTGTAAAAACCTAAAACGTTGGAGCAATAATATGCAATAAGTGGAGAAAGGTTTACAGGTGTTAATTTCATGATGAGCTCCATGAACATATGACAAGATGATTTAACGAGCTCTTTCCACAGTCATTCTCATACTTGATAATTAGTTGTGGATAATTAGCGAGGACATAAATGAAAATGAAAACAATTAGATGACTTGAGTTGAGATAGACAAACATGTATATATTTGAGTCTCTCTCTCTCTCCACTACTATACTACTAACATTAGTTGCAACAAAAAATAAACGCGGTTGAATGAATGTGCATGTGCAATGTGCATGCATGAGGAGTAAAAATACGAAGAACGACGAAAAAAAAACCCTACCGAGTATAATGACCGACAGACAGATAATTCCTATTCCTATATATACGTAAGTACATATGTATGTATATCTAATCAATGACAGTGTGTGCCGCTTTATACACCACAGCTAAAAAACAAAGGTAAAGGAGGCGGCGAAAACATAAATCTTATGCGTGTGTGTGGTGTGTGCACAGAGGAGAAAATGTAAAACTACTCCATACGCTGTCGAGTTGTAAAACTCATATTATCAAAAAATACTCACTCGTATATATACGAACGAACATCAGAAATCAGATTGCAAAGACTTTTTTTTATTTTCATTCTCATATAAATTTATCTCCTATCAAAAAATGATTATATGTATGAACATTGTTTAGACTGGTAGTTAACATTTTTTTGTACACATATGTAGTACCTCTGCCTCGACTTATTTGCTTATACATATTACACACACATGGTTATTCCTTCCCATCATTACCATAAACATAAACACATAGAAACAAAATTTCTTTACCATATTTGCTATCAACATTAGCTAATTACTCTTGTCATTGTGATTGTGTGTATACCTGCATGTACACAATAAAAAAAAACTTGTTTTTTTACAAGGGAACGTACAAATTATGATTACGGGTTTTAAATACCAAACTCAAACCAATCATAACAAAGACTTGAGAGTGTGAATACTCTTTTATATTAAATATAGGTCGCAACCACGTGCCAGAGGGTTTTGAAGGATGTATTTTTAATACTCAATGTAATATATATTAGCTATTAGTAACGATATCACACCGGGATTATATTACATGTGTCTTGATTTTATTCCTATCTCTGTCTCATGGCGAGGATGATAACTAGTGAGTGATGAGCCGGCGAATGCACACATAATCATTGAATGCGTACAAAAGAAACTTACATTTCGTAAGATGCTACGCAAATTCCTACTTTTTACATTCTCTCTCTCTCTCTCCAATAATGATTCCCTACCGACTCTGTAGTACTGAGTATAACCAACTGTGGTTTCCTCAATTCTTGTCTACTCATGAGTCATGACTGAATCGACTTGAAAAGTCATTTCAACTCCACAGTAACAATGCAAAGATGAGTTTGAATTTTATAACGCTATAAAGAAGAAGAGTTTTCTTCGTATAATAATTAGCTGAATGAACGAATTACATTGACTGTTAAATAAGAAAATCTATAACAGAAAACACAATGTATGTTCCAAATTATAAAATCACAATCTATCATCTGTTTACATCTTTCAATATTTATATAACTCAACTTCAGATTTGTGTGTGGCAGGTGAAAAGATGAGAGAGTACCTATACATAAAAGCTACTGTACGTACATTAGTGTACACACTGTACAAACTTCGGAAAAGACATTCATGTCTTCATTCCTGTACAATGAAAACGAAGGAAATGAATGAATTTAATAGAAACTCGTGTTTTATGCCATTTTATACCATCACATCCCAATAATTACTTACTTATTACTTAGCAGTTGTAATAGGAATTCAATTATGTGCTTCTCATTACTAATACAAGGGAAAATCTCTCTTCTCTCTCTCTCTTTCTCCAATTAATAATGAAGTATAAGTGTGTACTGCAATTATTTATAAAGCTGTACAGGTGTGAATTGACGTGTATGTATATATCTCAAACCTTATTATCATCATTATGAATTATGATAGATTGTACATGGGACTTGAGGCTATTCCGTATTGACATCATGTGAGTATTGAAAATCCTGTGCATTTGATTCATATATTCAACGATGATATGGATATAATGGTTGAAAGAAGACAATACTTACGAACATTCAGAAACAGTAGACACAGTTTACAATTTACAATCTATACTGATACTGCATGTGTACAGTGTATCCGTACATACAATAGGAACTGAGGACTGGCCACGACTGCCAATAGAAAATAATATTTGATGAATGGTATACGCAGATTATTACAGATACACGAGGTGGAATATGAAAGAATTGAAAGCAAAAAAAAAAAAATTGATTTGACGTGTATAGAAAATGAAATGATAAAAAAAAACTGTATGAGAGAAAAATGAGAAAATAATAATAATGTGATGGTAAGGATTACGACAGTGATTACAACTTATACAACTTACAAGGGATCAGCAATAACAATCAAGAGCATAAAAAATGATTTGGAGGAGGAAAGGGGAAACAGGAAATACTCTTTGACTTCTGGCCTCTTGTCCTTTTTACTCGTCTGTGTCTCACTTCTACGTGTGTGTGTGTGTGTGTGTTATACAGACAGTGTGTTAGTATGTTTCTATAGTATTTGATTCAATTGTAAAAATTATTCTCATTGCTCTTTGCTCTTGTTCTATTTTGTACATAGTTCTCTCCACACGTTCAAAAAGGTGGTTCTTCTCGCCTATTATCTTGTACATGTATATATTCCAATACAATTTATTTACATACTTGTGAAAGTAGTTAGTTAGTTACATTCCATATTGGTTGACTACATGTAGTGCAGTTCATATATACCTATATATCGTACATGACAGAAAATGTGGCAAAAAGAAATATGTTGTCGATACAAATCCCAACTAACAACAAGAATAAGACATTCATAGAATTAGCATGAGGCACATGCACTTACTCCTTTTTTTGCATTATGTATTAATATTCATAGGTCTCTGAACAGATTTTATGTTCCGTGTGTCATCGTCTTTTGAGCTTTGCATCTGTACGTGTGTGTATTCTGTTTTTTTTTATTGTACAATTCACTAATTTGTTTACTTTGTCAGTGTTCAATGGACTCTAATCTGAATCTGTAAATCCGTTGCATTGTGAGATTATGACAGCATAGATGAGTGCAGAGTCGAGAATGCAAAAAACTGCAATAAGTACCATATACTTGAATTAGCTGAAGTATTAATCTTGAAGCACCTCTGTAATCATTTTTTTCGTGTGTCTGTATACTTTGCATATTCATTTGTTATAACATATATACGAGTTCTATGATAAAAAAGTGTAATATTTGTTCAAATCTCAATCTCAAATCCTGATTCTTAATGCTTGAATTTTCTTTACTACTTTTTTCTGTGACACCATACGGATGGACTGTGTAAAAGTCTTATACAATTTGGCATTTGGCGTTTGGTCAGCTGTACAATGTATACATACAAAAATATTGTCTGTGATTCTGATTCCTGTACAGACTAAACACAGACACAATATATATATGTACAGAAGGAATTCTCATGATTTAATGATTATCTGGGAAAATGTGCGTGTCAAACAAAAAAGGTTTTGGTTTGCTACACAATTATTAGTGTCTCAGTCAGGGCACGCGCATACAGTGTTCAATGTATATATTACACTGTACTGACTGTACACCATGTTTTCTTTTCTCGCCAATTTATCCCCCATTTGAAACCATTTCCGTCTTTAACGCAATCATTGTTGTATTGTATAAATTGTTTAAAAAAATCGTTGTCTCTGACAGACTCTGAATTGCAAGCATTTTTCCACTCATATGTATACACACAATGACAGACGACATGGGTACATTTACATGCTATTCTATATCTCCTATTCATCTTGTTTTATAGTACATATTATGTATAAGATAAGCTTTAAATTCCTTGCAATTTTTTTTTTACCTCAGCTTGATGAATGCATCTCGCTTGCCTCTGCGGTACATATATATATATAAGCAAACGTTAGGTTTAACTTGCACTTTCCTGTTATCAGCTTGAGATTTATAGCTATTGAATTGAATTTGTGTGTGTGTGTGTGTGCATTGTGTACATAGATATTAAATACAATCTATACTTACCTAGGTAGTCTATAGTCTATACCACGGATTAATAAAAACTACAATTAAATAATTGAAAAATCTCTTACGTTGGACTTCACTGCGGATGTTTAGAGTTTGTGAGAATGTGTGGAAGTAGGAAATAAAATAAAAATATCATTGATTTAATCTCAAATGTGTATTCTATTTTTTCTTTGTCCAGGTGGAACAGAACGATGGAATAATCATAATCATAATCCATTCCCTAAATTCTCAACTCAATCCTATTCAGCATCCTCACCGTAAGAAACTTTTCTTTAACATTTTTTATCGTATATATACTGTCTGCGTCAAAACCTCAAAGCTACGATATATATACATGTACTATATGTAATAGTGTGATAATTTGCTAATTTGTTTTGGAATAGGAATGGAAAAGTATCTGCCAAACAGCCATCATTTGATTATATGAATGGCTATCCCAAAGGATTCGCGGACGGTTTACCAACATTTGATTTTGATGGTCCAATGGCAGCGTCAGGTATAACAACACAAAACTACTGAAAAAAGATTTCAGTGAAATTCTTGCACGTCAAAATTGTCTTTGTAATTAGTGCAAACTCGGTGGTGGTGGTATTTTTCAACGCGATTTTATTGGAAATTATAAAACAAATTACCTGCGCATACAGTTACGTCTTTGCTTGTATTCATTTCATCATGATTAGCTTTTTTCTGTATTGCATAGATATAGGATATTATTATGTACATATTTTATTTACTTTATTTAGACAAAATGTAATTATTTACGTGAATTACTTGAATGTATGTGCCGGCGCTGTGGCTGAATTATGTGCATTTTATTGCACTGTTGGTAGAAAATGACTCGAGATGACGAGAAGTTCTCGTCGAGAACCACATATACAGATATACTGGTGAAAATGTTGCTGCTGTCATTATATATCGTACAAAGTTGTTTTCCCATTATTATTAGTTTTTTTCCTTCTCGTGTACGTCCACCTAATTACACAATAACTAATTCCGAATAGTAAATACAAATTATACTCTGCACGTTCGGGACAAGTACAAGCTTTATGACTTTTTGCAATGCTTTTATTATTATAAAACATCATGAACCTAATTGCTATCATAATAAAATTCGAATTCAGACTTTACTTACGCTTTTTTTTTGTCTGCTTATAGTTGTCTTTAATAATTTAATCAAATTTTCACTATATGCATACGATGTGCGTGGGATTTTTAATGAGGACTTAATACGATAACTATAACGATAAAAGAGAAAATTCCATGTGAAGCTTAACTTTGTAATATGCAAACAGAAATAATGGGTTTTCTTTTTATAGACATTGAAACACGATGGAATTGCTTTGCAAAAACTATATTTAGTAGGGTCACTTGGAGTGAGTGTGCGGGTATTTTTTAAAGTCAAACTTTGACTCTAAAAACCTTATAATTACAATTAACTACAATTAATTTCAAAACATTTTAAAATTAGAATACCTTCAACGTTCCATTAACTTTATGCCAAGATTAAAAAAAGTCAGAAAGTTCAATTTTGAGAGTTTTAGGACAAGTTGAATGGAGTCACTCTCGGGTTACTTTTCAACTCGATTAGACGACCTCACTTTCGACCTCTCTCATTAATTAACTAATGAACGGAATAGTTTCAAAACTTGGTAGAATGTAGATGAAAATCTATATTTCGACATTCCTAAAGAAATTTGTCCAAAAAATTAGTTGCCTTAAAATGGCAGTTTGCACACACACCCCACCCGCACACTCACCCCAAGTGACCTTATGTGCATTAGTGCATTAACTTATATATGGATGAAATATCTAATTTGAAGCTTTAATATGAATTTGATTGCACTTTGTGAAACGATGATCGTTCAGGAACAAATAAAGAGCAGCAACAAGAGTCGTCGGATACTGAAAACGTTGGTTTCGTTCATGGTCCTCCGGAGGGGTTTCCAAACCTGGAACAACTAGGAGGAAAATTCCATAATAGTTTTCAAGGGTCTTCATCAAATTATCCTCCACCACCTCAGCATAATAACTATCACTCTGAACCCCATCCACCCCGACATTCTGCCAGTGAAACTTACAAAAGTAAGTGGCAATTCATATAGAATATAGACTATCTATATGTTCATATAGTCATTAAATGCATCTGTGGGCTGAATATACTTTAACGAGTGAAATGACAATAGGTAAATAAGTTAATAATTTATATTTTGTGATGATCGTGTCAAAGGTTCTCAACCAGCTTACCCAGTAGAAGATAGTGAAGAATATTTAGGGGAACCTGGACCCAGTTCAGTTGATAATCCAATTCACCACCGGAGACCTAGTGGACATCATCACCAAGAGAGACCATCGTACTATCGTCAACAACAACAACCACAACGCCAACGACAACCCGGACCACCTCCGCTACCCTCGCATTATCATTCAAAACCACAAGCTTCTGGGAGTAGTTCACATTCCCAGTATCCCCGTCATCGTAGTTATCAATCCAAAAAACCGATTGTTTTGAAACTGTCGGGAAAGCATACTTCTCAACATCATGATAAATCTCCTCCAGGTCCTGATATATTCTACGCTCCTTCCCCCGATACTCAATCATCTAGTCAACAAGAACAAGAGGTAAAACATTTGTTAGCAATTATTTATTGAGTACATATACTATTTTATATCCATCTACTTTGAAATTTAGTCCCTACATAAGGAAACCCATGCATTTTAACTTTTAATGCACAAGTAAATATTTCAATTCCAGGAATGGACTATGATTTAATGAGTGAATCAGTAAAGCATGTAGGTAAAGGGTACATATAGTGGACTAAATGATTTACGATCGTATATACAGGGAGTGACTTCATTATAATATTCGTCATCCCTCACACATCCTTTCCAAATTCTTCAAAACGATAAAGAGATGCACGAATAATCGAACCAAAACGTCCTGAAAAAAACTCAACATCAGACTCTATTGGTGCATATGGAAATTATTACAAATTTCATGTAAATAAAATGCATGCACACACACGCACATGGAGATAATAGGTCAAAAATTACATGAATTTCATCCTCTCAAAAAATTAAACACATTTTTTTTTCTCATCTCTATCTTGTGATGTGTGTAGAAGTATAGATTCATATGTGTAGTGTTCATAAGTAGACATTATAATTGTAATTAAGAACATCACCTTCTCCAAATATTTCTCAAGCATCATGTGAAACGATCTCTATTGACTCTCTTGCTCATCGTACGTACCTCTTCGTTCTTACAAAAGACTTTTTTTTCTTTTTCGTTTGGCTGTTACCTTCTGACTTTAAACTTTTTATGCACACTTTTGTGCACACACGGACGTGGAGAATCAGTCGCCAAGACATCCTATGGAGAATCACCTACTTTAATTTACTTTACATTATACATACACAGCATATTAAAAACATATTAATTTTTTAGATGTAGATAAATACATCTGTAGACTTGACAGATGAAATAGATGAATCTAAATTCTATACATTCTATACAAGCTGAGAGTCGTCATAATATCTCGCAAGATATGTGGCAAAGTGAGAAAGAGTACGCAGCCATTTCAAATCCATATTGTATACTTATCGTTACATTCATCTGCTTCTCTTTCCTTCCTTCTCTCACTCGTCGTCTTACAATTAGTTGATGTGGTGCATTGTGTATTGCACATCATTCCTATATGTACAACAAATCACGATTTATGCTAAAGTCACATTGTGGTTATGCACTCACAATCATTGTATAATTACTGAACTGTGACTTCCCATAAAAAATTATTATAGATGCACTTTTGGATATATTAAACATTACAATGCAGAATCTCACTGACCATTAAAAAGCAAAAGAGCATTCTAACACCGGAATGGAATTCCTAAGACACAAATTCTGATGATAACGAAGTTTTCATTTGAAAAAAGTGATTCAAGAATCAATAATCTTAAAGTCCTTCTTAATAAAAAAAAATATCATGAATCATGAAACACCTTTTGAGTCATGCTACAAAAAAGAGTGAAACTGCTTAATTTTAGCGAACTAACAGAGTTTTTCTACGTACGTACGTACAAAAACAAATACAAAACAAATTGTTCTTTGTCTTTGGAACGTGGAAAAAAGATTACGTCAGCATCCTAATTGACATATTTTAATGATTGTTTTTATGGCTAAAACTGACACAACGCATACCTAATGATTTGTGTGTTCAAACCACACACACACACACAGTGTGTGACTTTGCGTGCCCCATATAGTTACGATGACCCACAGAGTCTATACTCGAATCACCAAGTTCGAATTCTCATATATTAACCAGAATCACATCGTGTCACTGTACCAACAAAAATATGTAGGTTCATATCACAATATAAATATATATATATATAGTTGAGAGTGTGAAAGTCATTTTTGAGGTAGGGAGTCATTTTAATTCAGAAATGTGTACTAGTATGTACTTGTGAAATAAAAACATTTTGAATTCCAGTTAACATTTAGGAAAAGTTCAAAAGTAATAACAGAGAGCTGCTTTTTACTGTATAAAAAGTCGTTAAAAATTGTGGCCAAAGTGCCAAAGGCTAAAACGCCAAGTGTTTATGACATGTACACTGAAACCTGTGACAGTGTGTGTAAAACTGAAAGGAATTGTTTTTGAGGGTTAACATGTTGAAATGAAATTGAATATTTATTTAGTTTTCTTGAGTCAAAACATACTACATAATATATATAAATGACAATGACCAAGATTTATATGTTTGTTTGTATACATTTTACAGGAGGATAATTTCAGAGCAAATAGTAATAATGGTTATGGTCAAGTCAAAACGCCATCCTACAACAGTAATCACAGATATAAACGTTCCACAGAAAAAACACAAGGGAAAAAACTCGGCAGTGGTCCTCGTTCCTTGAAAAGATCTCATTTTGAAAATAGTAACGATGATAATGAGGATCTTAAAACAGCAGCGTCGGAGACGGATACATACTGGGAACTCACTTCCCCATTCATTTTATTTGATACGTACAAAAAGCCTGAAAATAGTGGAAGTGGGAGTGGAAATGTAACATTTGTGGACACGGATGGAGGGGAACAACGTTTTTTCCCATCTTTTCCAGCACCAGCACCATATTTAGCTGGACCATTCGGTGGCGGTCCACCATCTCACAATCATCGTGCCCCTCTATTCCCAGGACCAGCTGCGAATAGACCCGCATCCAGATATCATCCTCATTCATTCAGTCCGAAATTCCAACCACCTCCAATTGCTCCGGCGGCCAATCGGGGACCATCAAATGTCTACTCTGCAGAGAGTCACAGTCATGATCACTACCAAGACAACAATATTCTGGGCTCTGGAAATTTTGAAGTTGTACGTGGTGGAACTTATTATGGTGATGATGACGATGGTGAGAGCAAGATTAAAATTCAGATTCACATATAAGTTCAATGTACATATATATTTACGTAATTAACTAGTGACTTGACCGGATTTTTGTTTTTGATAATGATACAAATAAAGGTTACCATGGAGGAAATAATGGAGGTCAAGTTTACCATGAGCATGATGATGATGGTTATTATCATAATGGTCATTCTTCACCACAAGAAGGCTACCGAGTACCTGGTCAGGGACAGGGACAGGGACAAGATTTCTTTGCTAATTTCCGAGGTTAGTATTTGATTTGATTGTCCTATATACTCTCACAAAAGTATGCTAATAAATTGGGCAGTATTTAAAAACCATTTTCTATATCTTGTAAATTTTTATACAAAAATACACAGATTTTGCCGATATCAACCCTCAAAGACAATATACACATCAACATGAAACTCTCGCATCGGAATTAGAACCGCGGATCACATCCAGCTCGAAAGCTTTAAGTCGTCGTCAGCCTAAAAATATTCTGGATAAATTGGAGAGCTCATCAATTAGTGGCAGAACTGGCAGAGCCCACCAGTCCTCAACAATGGCAGACCCTATGATGGCGAATGATTGATCCGATGTGTGATTCAGTTATTATAGACTATATATATAGTATATAGTATAATATACATAGTATATGCATTTATAGACATGTTACTTTTATATATATTTTGTTGCATTTTTTTTATGAATGAACGTGTGACTCGTAATGTATAACATATGTGTGCTATTATACATTACGAGTCACGTAATGTATAACAGCACATCTATATCGTAAATACACATTATTATACGATATATGACATGTATTTTCACATTTTTATACGTCATGAACTTAAATTTTTATACATAAAAATAATACTTGTAAAAAACCATCTACGACAAAAATGAAAACACCAAAAAGTATAGGCTTTCGTCGTCTACTTTCTCCATCATTTTGAGCTTTGTTTCTATACTATCGATCAAGTGTATATACTTAGTTCACTGTGTGAAGGGATTCAAGTAAAAACAACAAGATGAAAAACAACAATTAATATGACTGTAAAGCGAAGACAGAAATATTTACGATAAAAGTATAGTATATATTGCGCGAAGATGAGCGTGTGCAGCTGATTACCAATTTTTCCATGATGGCAATAAAAATACTATTATTATATATTTTCTATACTATATTTTATATTTTATAAAGAATTCCCTTCCCTCCATTGCCAAATGTATTCCTCTGTCTGTATAAGATAAAAAAAAGGTTGTGTGAATCCAATAAGGAAGAAAAACCTATTTATATTTTCATGTACAAATGTGTAAAGTGTAAACACACACATATGGAATTCAAGTCACCTCTCATATTTGATTTCTATAAGCTACACAATATATAATTATAACATATCAATATATTTTATATGTACCTCTTCATAGGAGCTCCTCATATTTTTATTCCTCATCTTCTCTTCGTATATAGTTCTCTTTGTATTTCTTCGAAGACGATTGCTCGCTTTTGTGCGTACAATATATTTTTTGTTAATTGTGAATTTTTGGACAGCAAAATACTCTCCATGTATGTGTGTGTATTTTTAGAGCCTTGATTTACTCCATGTTTTGTAAATGTTGGAGATGAGAGTCAGTAAGATATATATATAGTGATGAGAAATAAGAGTATGTATGAACACCTATGAAAACAAACCCTGAAATTATAATGCTACGGCCGACGGGGTACAATGAAATGTGTACTAATTAAAATCGTATTGAGTTATAAGAATGTTGTTGTTTTACTTTTACTATTGAGGAAACCAAAATCTGTGGCAAAAATATGAGTTGACAAATTACAGGATTTTTGAAGTCTGTCTAGACTCTGTAGACTATATATGATTTCCACTTTCTCCGAAGAAAGCCATAATATACATGTATGTATGCATCTCTAAAACATCAAAATATGTATGTAAAGCAAGCAAAGAAAAGGAAATTGGTAAAAATGGAAGATGTTTTGTTATATTGACCTGTGAATTAGCTTTTAAAATGTACGATAGCTAATATATTAATAATACATATTGTATATGTGTGTACCCGCACAATCATTCTCATTCTATATATAGTAAAGTATATAGACGAGTACAGAGATAAGTACTTTATTTTCAGACATCCAAACGATGAATCCAAGTTGTGAAATTCTCGTATTGTATAATCATCAGTAATTATTAAACACTGAGTGAGTGTATATAGAATATATTCATGTACTTATTTTTGCTCTATATTTACGTCGATACCTATGTTAATTTAAGTATAGCTATTTTAACATGTATAGCTACGGATTAGCAAGTGAAAAATAATCACTGAAATGTCTAACCATATATGTATAAACGTTATTTACTGTAGTACTTTACTCTCTCTCTCTCTCTGTCTTGTTCGTTTGACTTTTCAGTGTTCGTCTATTAGTATTGTAAAAAAAGTTGATGAACACATATTTTTGCGTTTAAAATGTTGGGATTTCCACGGAAATGCAAAACAAAAGAAGAAGTTGTAATAACAATTGTTTTATTATTAAATATTGCATAAGTATGTACAATCTCGTTGTTTTTTTTTCATACATTGAACTCGCGAAATCAATCAGCAAACATGTGTTTCACAAAAAATATCAATCCAACTGGATTTTCCGTGGGAATTTATTTTCTGCTATATAATGTACAAAACTTTACGTGTCATTATTGCGCATAATTTCAATCGTTTATGTGTATAATCAGAAAGATGATTAGGAAATTTCGTGGGTTCCTCCAAATTCCGAAAAGATGATTGACTAAATGTAGGTTAAGAAAGAGCATGGAGTTTTTGATACCCATCTGCTGTCGTCTCGACGAAAACAGTCATTTAATTGTATATATATGTATAGAAGAAATTTGTTTATGTTTCACGTTGCACACGTGTGCGACAAAAAGAATGTGAGATTGAGAGACGAGCACGGGAGGTTGCAAAAAACGCGTCACAGGGAAAATATGTACCACAAAACGTATATATACTATCAACTATACCAACTATCGACCTTATTTGAACACTAAAACCCGAAGTAGGTGAATATGTAAATATATGGTCGCGATTATTTCTGTATATACAGTATACACAGCGGTATACATAGTCTCTCTCTTCCAAGATTTTATGAAACGCGCATGAGTCTATAAATGCTTTGGCAAAGATATAAATAGAAATCGGAGCATGGAGTATTATAATAATAAGAGCAGGGTAGTAGTAGCGGGTGATATCAGGAGCTTGGTCAGTAGTGTGAGTGAGTGAGTGTGTATATATCCGCGTCATATTGTATTAAATTTCTAGTCAAATTCATCCCCCCATCAATTGAAGTATAGGTATAATCATCATCAATAGTCAAATTTGAATTCCCATACACTCCAATCTCATATTTAATTCACATTTGGTAGTATTTATTCAATTATTTATTTGTAACTGTATACATGCTCAGCTCCTGACAATATAAATGAAAAAGTTGTGAAGAGGTTCACAGAGAAAGACATACATATACTAATCTAATATATACACGCAAGCAATAATACCTAGTACGAATTAAATTTAATACTCAAGCAGAGGTTATGTGAAAATCGCTTTGTCTCAATAACTTTAAAGATGAGATAAATCATTTATTTTGTTCAAAGGAGACTCTCCTGGAACGATCGAGGTAAATGACAAATTACAACTCTCGTTTTCTATAATTCTAATAATAATGAATTCTTAGTTATTCGTAAGCGGTCTATTTCTTTTTATGGACATGTGGGAATTGTGCAAAGAAGATGGTTGTGTGTGTACACGTTCCTGGCACAGCTTTCTTCATTTTTAAGTAGTTTTCCAACTTTTGCCTTGGTGTTTTCTCACTTTAAGATGAATACAAAAGTGTGAACCGTTTCTGTGAATTTTTATCGGTTTTATATGTAATTGTTCACGAGAGTTCCTTATGCTTCAATGTAGAATTTAATTGTGAATTGTTTGTAACGTTTTTCATGTTGTTTTGTGTAGGACTTACAATTAGACATCCACATACTCCCGTGACGGAGAGAAGAAACAAGTGAGCTGCGTTTTTTCCGGGTAAAAATCGTAAAGATTTTTCAGTTATTTCCAGAAAATAAATTCTCGACAAATTCAGCAATACACTCACTCGGACAGACAATAAAAATATCTATAGGGAGAAGAAGAAATTTTTGTCCATTCATTTAATGGCAAGTTTCCTACATAAAAAACTCGAAGAAATACGTAAGTTTTTTTAATCATTTCAAATTAACATGTAATTATACTCATTACTCAGTTTATAGGACTTGACTCCACTTGACTGGCTTAGGCCTGCAAATACAAAAAGAACTTTTCTCGTCGACTCGTATGCTTTCATTACCATACATAATTTGATGCAGTGGCACAGTGGTTAAGTTTTGTGTAGCACGAGATGATTATAGAAATTAAAGTGCATTTGTCATTTGTCCGCATTGCAATTACTCTCGCTTTAAGCACATGTATTGTGTGAAAAAGGACTTTGACGTGTGGTTAATTTTATCTTGTTTTAATTCATTAGCTTGATTGAAAAGTTTGTTCTATTTTTTTCCCCGTCTTTCGTTTGTTCGTTCGTTCGCTGGAAAAGTACGGAAATACGGAGATATAGCGTCGGATCGATGAAAATGTGAATAAGTCCGGGTCCGGGTTTCCTCGTGAAGCACGTGACAGTACAAGAGTTGATCCGAGCAATGCTGACGTTGAATTTCTATACATACCGATATATACGTGTTTTTTATGGTCACTGATTGTAACTAAATGTATATATTTTATATACAGTTATTCAGGTTATCCGTTGAATAGTATTTATATATACAACACTTTTTCTACGGTAATTCCATTCAAGTTTGTACTTGAACATGTATATGTAGGACAGGAATGGATATGTTGGTAAACAGATGCAGCCATGCATGTGTAAGGTCGGGAATTATCGGTTCAATTTTCTTGGCATCCTAACCCGATTCCGGCACATCTTTCTTAATTATCTTTGTTTTCTATGGCGTAAGGACGAACGCAATGCAAGCGGTTTCCGCTTTGCCACGTTGTACTCTTTATGCATACCTATATAAGTATATCTATAAATGTTGAGGTAATGATACACTTTAAAATCATCTATATGTACTGTAATATTTAAGGAATGATGATGATGATTTGGAAGGCTTGAACTCGCTATTATATGTATATATATAAGTATAAGTGAGAGGAATTGGGACGGGTTTAGTTCGTCTCTTAAAAAAATTAACTGACTATATAAATTTTAAACACTTTCAGAAATAGACTTTATTTGTCATATACTTTTCCAAATTTC